>LQRL01141560.1:327-16806 GCA_001703475.1 Hydroides elegans
CCATTCATGCAACACCAAAACAGCTTAAAACATATACCCATCCTTAAATATCACTTGACAATAAACGCTAAATGTTCAACGCTATCCGATAAACATTAAACCCTTACGTTAAACGCTATATTATGATCCTTTAAACACTTAAGGCGCGCTCACACAAATAAATATAAAAAACAGTGGGCATAAATTGCTATGTTTTTAAACAACTGTGGCTTTCGACAATATCGGGTTTCGTGCTTTTTCGTTTTCGTGAACGCGGCCTTAAACGTTAAACATTAAGCGATAGAAAGAATGTAGGGTTGGAGCTGCGCGCCTCTGTATGTACAAGAGATTAGCATTTATTGCGACACCAACTATACAAATGTCGCAGGAGCAGTAATATGATTAAAACTCATACGTAATTCATTTTATACACAGTATATAGTCGAGTAATAACTAGGTGACCTACGAACGATATGATGCGCAATTTGACTTTTCAAAAGATGACATTCATCATGATGCATTTGACCCATTAACAAGAATGTTATTGAATTAGGACATGTACAACAACAACAAAAAAAGAAATTTTACTCACTCTTTTCAGTAGCGACATGCTGCGAATTTAACAATCTTCCGCGATTAAAAAGGACGTTGTTCCTTCAGAGCGGATCGTGGCGCTCAAATTAGACGTTAGTAGTTGTTTGGCGGAGGAGGGTCAAGATGTTCGCGTAAGCATCGGTTGCTTGGGAACAGGTCACGGCGACATCACACCGATTCAGGGTTTTGCTCCCGATCTGCATCCTTTTTCGTTGTTTTGGGTCATACCTGAATGAGTAAAAGATTGAATTTTGATATGTTTAAACGGAGCACTGTCCGCATACAATAACAGAAAAGTGAGAGGGCGAATATAATCATATCGTGGATACATTGAAGGTTATAGTGACACTTACATTTATTTGACGATTTCATTAATTTATGAAATCGAAAACTTTGAACTTATCTAAAGTTCAATATTTTTACTTGATTTAGTTAACCTACCTGACTTTTTATAATGGAGTAACTAACACATTATTCGAGTAAATCAAAGACAGATTAATACGTTATCTTTGATATAATAGTTCAAATATTTTGTTTAAACAAGAAAATGAAAGAAAGACGATTTTCCTTTTTTATACTAGTTAATTTACTTATCACCTACATCTTATTCTGACTATAAGGAAGCCAATGACCTTTTTTCAAAATATATAGAAGGACTGTATTTCTCATATTTTGTTGCTCATTTGAAATAAGTGTAGTTGTTGCTTTTCGAACGAATTAAAAATATATCGTTGACATCATTTGTTGTCACTCCCTGCTCTCTTTTGACAGGACTGTGTACCCCGCGAACCGCATGATACGGTTGCAGTAACCGTTCCAAAAGAGGAGTGGCCCCGAAAATATTGCAAGTTACTATATTTTGGGACACTGTTCCTTTGAGATGGTTCCTGCAATCCTATTTGTCCGGCCCCCGGAAACATACTGTTAAAAATAATGCGGAGATCATTTCAATGGTTCTCTAGAGTCGATCAGCCCATCATTGGCACTCTGTGCACTCATCACGAAATTGCAAGAGCAATGAAAAGGCATAAATAATTTTTAATGAGTTTTTCTATTCATTTCGTATTTTTTTTAAAATCAGTTGTTCTAAACAAATAGTCCAATTTAAGCGTTTTACAAAAACATAAAGCAAACCAAATTAAGATTAAATCTTAGCTCACGACGTGTATCTCTATAAAATTTCGATATTTATTGTTCGGCTAACCGTGTGCATGGATTACAATTTCTAGTGTCTTGGTCACGTGGGTCAAAACGTGGGTAAGATAAATTTGGTAAGGACTGTCTGTTCCGAAAGCGCAATTGGATCTATCGAGTTTGAAAAGGTATTCTAGTTCCTATTTTTTACCTAAGGGACATACAAAACAACATACCTAGGTTGGTATGATTATGTCATCAAGCGGTTAGACAGCAAAAAGCGGTGGTTTACTTTTCAAATTAAATTTTCCAAGTTTGATTGAAATTCTGTCCGGGACGAACTTGAGGTAAATATATTGGAGATATATATATCCAGCAGGACTCATATTTCTCAGAATTAATTTTCACGATTTAATTTGCGTAAAAGCCAGTGCGTATGACAAAAGGGTCGTATTTCATTAGCCTTTAGAACTCTTTATTAAATTAAACTTTGAACATGTTGAGTAACACGTGACTGTTCCACTTCCTCTCTTTAAACTTATGAATCATGCAAATGTTATTCATATATGATAATATGCATTTTATGCGCTCCTTGCCATTACGGTGTAGTTTAAACCGGAATTAGATATTATTTCCACTACATTTTACTATCTGCTAGATAGCATACACAATTTGGAACCTTCCCCAGCTGAGCTTCGGTTCTATCATGCTTATTTACACATTTATTGAAATATTTTAGCATTATTCATCTATTCAGTCCAGCATAAACTCCTTTCCTGTTTTCAGATTGAATCTACATGACCTGAAATACCAAATCGACGTTATAAGTCGATAGTCGCCGTCAACCTATAACCAATTTATCCACCGACTTTTAATACTATTCCATCGTTAGATTCCATAGCAACATATGCCCCGCCATCGCCATCCCCATCTGCCTTCTTAATCCTTGACCTATTCGAACAACCCTCAAACACCACTAATAATGCGTCTAATTACCACCCATACCAGACGACTTGTTAGTTTTTGTCGGGTAAGCTCTCGTAGTTGTTTGAAGTGTTTTGGATTTATTGTTATTATCATTATTGAGATGAATTCAAGCACTGACGCGGAAGAGGGTTCGATGCTCGGCCATCTGTATAATAAAAATTACCGGAAGTTTATTTGGTTGAAGAGAAACAGAATAAAAATATTTCTGACCGGTGTTTGATCGTAGTATAATCATTGAAGAAACACTCAATTAAAAACTTGTGAATATGTTTTTTATTTGGCCTGAGCAAAATTGCAGTGGTTAATTATAATATCATTGAGCTGGTTTTAGCGAGAACATCGCTTATTCGATGGCCCGGACTTCGGGTGACTGCCTTACGAAATCGATGAAAACATGTTTTTACAATAATTTCATCATTGTCGCCACGTGTTATATATCATCTATACCGCGAGTTCATCGGTCAGGCCATATCCGTTCCGAAAAAAATCTAGCAGCTACCAAGCAGGCGTCCACCAGTCCCAATTTAAATCAAGATTCACATGCCTTTGATTGCTATATGACTTCATAATTATTGTATTCACGTGCCTATATCTTTCCATCATGATGAGTACGTCCACGTGTTTCTTCAATCACTTTTGATTTTAGGGCGCGATATTCTCATTTTTATCTATTGATTCAAACCACATACCACAAAAAACGCGCCCTATAGACTAACTTCACGGAAATGCTGCAATGTTTAAAACGTTTAGGATAAACGATACCTTTAAAAAGTAATCATTTCGCGATGTTGAACTAACTTAACTATTTTGTTATTACACAACGTATTTAAAATGATCAAAAATTAGGAATATTTCTGTGAAACGAAAAGCTTATGGTACGGGTTAATGTACATGTAGTTATGGCTATTAAAACTACTTAAGAAATGTTAATCAAGGAAGTCGATACTGGTTACATCCAAATCCATGTGGAAAGAAAAAATGGTAATGCGGTATGCAATAAAATGCAAGCTATTCATGCAAAAAGTTGTTAATAGCTATAATAACCCAACGACGAAAGACAAATTTCTAATTACACTTCTTTAACTCTTTGACTGATAATTGAAGATAAAGTAGGGTAAAATAAAGTAAAACATTTGTCATTATAATTATATCTTAATATGTCGCTGTGTTCCACGACAAACAATAATCACGCGCAAGACTAGAAAACGCTTCAAAATCACGCGGATCGTTTCAATGTGCGCCATTCGATACTTGGTGGTCGTGAACTTGAGATTTCCCATCTACTCGTGTAGTTCCATCCACGTGGAAATAAATTGAAATCACCAGAATGAAATCCGAGTCCCTGTCTTCGTCTCCACCTACCCAAACAATCTCATTGCTCCAACCCACTCACTCTTCTTTTATTCAAACTTGAACTTGGTTGCAATAGCCACACAAGATGCCTCAACCATAAGGTTATAGTGTCTGTGTCTGCGGAGAGGGAGAGGCAGGCTTCCTGTAGCAAGTTAAATTGCCTTGCCCACGCATTCAGATTCAATCCCATACATCCCACTCACTAGAATGAATGAATATGAACTTGTCTAGCTACTTCTTCTTTTGGTGTCTTTTTCATTTTAGGTTTTTAGGAATTTAATTTTGAAACATGATAATTAACAACAATGTTTTAAACCGAGATCTTAAATTTGAATCGTGTAACATTCTTGCTTTTTAGTATAGAATCCCAGAAACATTAACTCTATACCCAAATCATAGTGTTATCTTATCGTGAGGGTTATAATTTAAATATAATTTTGTTACAGATATATATCAACATGTACCGCATTTGATTTAGCTATCTAATTGAAATATTTGCGGTTTTTGTTTCTTGTATTTTTTTTTGTTTATTTCACATGATATATCAGCTATCTGAAAGATCGTATTGGATAAAGTTTCTTTCCTTAAATGGCAAATGTGTTCCGATAGAGTGGGTGTTTATTTTATATGTTTGATGACAACGTTGTTTACTAACAGCTAAATACATTTTCAAACACCGTTTTTAATCAAATAAATTTGAGTCAAATTATGTCACAGTTTAATTATTTTATATTGATTTTATGACAATTGGTGATCATTGCCAAGCTCAAGGCAAGATAAAGGACAAGAGATCATTGCAATAGGTTGGAACTTATTATATCTTTATAGCAACGCACTATACTGTGATCTACGAAGCTGGACCGCTGTCTTGTGACAGTCTTGTTTTGCAGTATGTGTTTCTTTTGTGTTTTAATGATCTTTTTCCCGAATTCTATTTCAAACAACTTTCATGCTTGCGTCGAATTTGGATAAAAATATATAAATGGAGCTCACCTAACTGTCTGTAAAAGCTTATTTCAAAGATTATATAAAATGATCAGTTGCTTTGAAGCTAAAGTTACTCATATTGATGTAGGTATTTTGACAATATCCAATTTTCGAGTAACTCATATACCCATGAATAAATTCGTGCAATGTTCAGAATAATTAATATTATCCGTGAATACATATATATTTTTTACAACATGTTTTGTTATACTTAGTAATGGTATGATACAAAGGAAATATCCATTTCGACATAATCGAGTTTTAATTCATTATAAATAATCATCTCATGGATCCATTTAAATAAGTATATATATATATATATATAGTAAAATGTATCTGATTAATTCACAGTCCCTCATATAAAATAAAACACTAATTACTTATACAAATACATGGTTTTCAAGTATTATAATGACTTTATAGAATGGAAATTATTTCCCATCTCACAGCGGGGAGTTCGCAACAAACAATAGTTGGCGTATATTGTTTGTTGTCAATGGCATGACAACAAGAGCATTAACACCTGTTCGCAACCGCCATGAGCGATAATCAGGCAAGTGTCAGCAAATAAGGTGCAAACGATTGCAGCTAACCCCCGCCTCGTGACAAGCGAAGGGTTCCGTATATAAAGGAAGTATGAAAAATAAGTCCGAATTCTCAGGCGCGGATCTACATTAGGGCGAACGAGGCAGGAATCCCCGCTCAGTTCATGAATTCGTTCATGTTTTGGCGATGTTATGAATATGCAACAGCTCGGCTCTTATGTGTTCTGTATTAGCGTCAACGGCTTGCGTATATATTCAAAACATTTCATATAGCTCCTGATCCAGATCATATGATATCATCAATCATGTATATCAATGATGAGCAACATTTCTGTGAGCAAATTCAGATAGGAAATCGCAATAACTATAGATATGAATGATAATTAATGTGTCGGGCTGACTGTCTCTAAAACATAAAACAAATCCACTTATATACGATTACTAAAAATGAAATTCCCATTATAATGATAATCACTCGACTTAATGAGCACAACCGAGTTGCAACTACACTGTAAATTACACGAATCTACCCCGACTCTAAATATGCCCCATGTTAGAAATAAGAGAAGAATTGGGGGTTAAAAACGGGTAAGTCCTCCATACAAATGACTGGTGGACCAGCCCCGAAATCTGCTCCCATTCCCAACAACAAGGAGCATATTTAGAGATGGTGTAGAATTTGGAGGTCAATTGCAAATAAGAAACCTTTATTAAGGGCAGTGATTATTTTTATGAAAGGGAATATCATTTTTGAATCATCGTAAATAAACTGTGCGCTTTGATTTCAAACCTGCAATAGTACTAATATGCATGGAACCCTTCAACTGTATATCACACGTAATTTAACGCCAAAGAATTGGTCGCTGATGACGTGATACCAAGGAAAGATAATTCCACTTGATTGCAGGTTTGCATATCTGAATAACTACAATTAATCTAAGGATGTTATATTTAACGACTAGATTTCTAAATATATTAGATTTTATATATTTTTGAACTATGGCAAAAACCTTTTTTTTTTTATAAATGCATTCATTGTCAAGGATATGCCAATCAGTTTAAATCATGCAGATGTCATTGCTTGTTTTTAATATTTTTGAAACGATAATCATATATGTTCTTAAACTATTAATTCTTAAATTTCAACCGTCCGGTAATTTTGATATTCTTGTCTTTACCATACGAACATAGACTATTACTCATTTGGGTATGGTGTCATCGGTCATGGTAGCGCGTTTCAAATGCAGCCGTGTCTCATTAGCTTAGGCCCTTGTTTATGACATGTAGAGCATGCTATTTAAGCAAGAGTTATTATAACATTAAACACACTCAGTTTTGCCAAATTCTGATTGTTTTTCATATCAATTCAGGTAATATATATTTAAATAGTTTCTTTGAATTTTAAATTGAGATATTTTCCCCATTTTCACAAATGCATTCAATTAATGTATGTCTTCCAACATAATTAAACGATATAATGTAGTTCAAAACATTTACAAACTACATGTTATATATTGTCGTGCTTTTCAATTGACGTCCATAACATAAAAGTTACCCAATAAGAAGATTCCACTAACTGTATATACAAACTTCCCCTTTCTCTTTAATCATATCCTGTTAGTAATTAAAACCGGACACATACTTTTATATAACTTAACTCCTACGCAACGGATGTTTTTACAGGTTAATATACAAATGCAACATGGTCTACCAATAGACTTCTATACATTGTAAATATATTTCGAACCCATTTATTATATTTATAATTGGCTTTATTTTTATAAGGTGTATTACAATGCATTTTTCTGATCTGTATGTATTTATTTATTTATTTAAAGTAAAAATAGGGTGAAATATGCATATTCAGTTACTCCCCAAACGCTAGAATTTTTTTTTCTTGAATAATTCAAAAATATATCTCGACAGAGCAGCTGTTTTATTATAATGTAAAACTAAGAAATAAATATCGTTTAATAAATTCTTTATTGTTTTATATCCTTGTGGTATATACCCCGAGGACGTAATTCGATTTATATATGTTCAAGTATCAATAATCAAAAATAAATGTTTTTTTTATATAAAACATGACATCAATTTGTTAGTATGTATGTAAACAACGATATTGTAATAGACATTTGTTAGCATTTTTGATTTGGTTGTAGTCTAGGGTGCCTTTCGCGTAAGATATTTTTAAAAAGTTCAAATTTTCCGGTTAGAACATAGCTCGTTTGCTGCAAGTTTAGAAAATTTAATTCTGGGATGCACAATGGCGACCCTGGAACCCAAGTCGATATCCCTCTTAAGCCAATTAATTTTGAAAGAACCTGAGAGAAATGGTCAAATTCTTTCGAGAAAAGTGTCAAACATTGGTCCAAAAATCAAATATATGTCAAAGGAAAAAAACGGAGAACAGGGTAATCTATGCACAAAATTCAAGAAAAAATCCTGAAAAATCCTTTTTATTATTTCTAATATGCTTATAATTAAATGATAAGTACGGAAGTTGACAAAAAGCCCGCGTTTTAGAAGATTTATATGCTGCAGAAAAATTGGGAAAATTGCAAAGAAAATAAAGGAAATAATAAGGTTCAAACACGTTCTCAGAACAATACGTTTACTTTTTTATGGGTATAATTTATAATGGTCATGGTCATGGTCATTTATAATGGTCACGTTATTTTGTAAAAAATAAATTATTGGTATTGCAAAATCTAGGATAAATGAAATCAATGGAAGCACGACACAGATATGTTTGTTGATAATTGTTATCGGTTTATCAGAATAATTGTTTCTAGACAGTGCACGATTTTTCATAAGGTATCAAATTCAATAGTAAATTAAAAGTGAGTTTCGATCAGATATATTTCTTTTAATTCAGTCTCCGTTTTAATCACATTTTTGTCATATTTGCATTTTAAAAATGGCTTGAAGTCATATCAATGACATATTTTCTAAAAGCTATATAATGATTTCTTATAAATGTTTAAACATTCAGTAGCTCAAAAATACATTTAAAAATCACAATTAAACATACTTCCTGAATTATCAATTGACTGAGAGTTGTTCAACAAAATGTAGCATTACAACATAGATAAAATAAATAAAATCTAACTATTTAAAGTTGTTTATGATAAACACATTTTCAATTATTCATCCAAGGAAAATAAATTTTCCGTGCGACCAGACAATCATTTTGCGGTTGAACACCTTGTATTATAAACAACTCGTTTGGTATCTCTTTTTCTCGGTCAAGGGATGACGTCCCGGCAACATCCTTGCAACTGAATGGATGCGATCGTGACTTGCCTCCATGAACCGGCGACATAAGGAGGAAGTGCAGATACTTCTACCTCGGTGACATCGTCATACGGGACAGCCCAGTCCAGAGTAAGTGGTCGGAATGCTAAGAAGGTGAATTTCGGAACAAAAAGGATAAAACGTTGTATTATATCGCAAGATGGAACAGATTTGTTGGGACCGTTGTATATGTTATGCTCTGGATCAAAGCTAAATGAAAACATTTTGAAATGTTCTACATGGGTCGTGTAAGAATATTTTGAAATCAAAAATAGAATAAAACTTGTCTTTGTGCAAGTTGATATCTCTCGTCTGGATTGCAATAATTGATCAAAGGCGTTTGATACATTTACAATGGAAAATAATATGCAAACAATATCACCAACCTGATAATTTGTTTGAAAGACGTTGTCTCTAAAGTAGGCCACATATATCTTGGCTGCCCCTGTCGCTTCCACGGTTACTCGATCCATATTAACGCGACCACACGTTGGCGTAAACCTTTGCAGAAATAAGCATGTATAATGTGATATATGATGGAAATATTTGTAAAAAAAACGTTGATTTAAAACATCAATGAAATACAAATAATAAGACTATTAACATGGACCTTTGATACTATATCTAACTTAATTCAATGGGGAATATTATATGTTTAAAACATTTTTTGCAACATGGAAGCTTTAAATTGACCGTGGGTTTTATTTTCAATAGAAAGTCTATAGGAAATATTATTTAGAATTGTTGGTTTATCATAACATAATTACTGATTAAATCGGGCATTAACAGGGTGTGCTAGGGAAAAATGCTCTAAGAAGACTTCCAAGTTGGCCAGGCAAGTTTTATTTGTAATCACTGATCATGAGTATTGGACTATGAATGATATATTTTTATGTTATATATTGAAGTACTAATATTTATTCAAAGCCTTACTTCAAATGAACAGGTCCAGGAGGTTGTTCACCCAGAGAAACCGCTTCATTTGTATTCCGATTGAGACCAGTAAATTCAGCAGTTGTACAACTCGCTAAAAATTGTTAAACAAATGTTAATTGAAAATCAAACTAATGAAAGATACGCAACTGCTTATATGAATACAGAATTTTCTAAAAAATATTCGTGATATGCAAAAAAGGAATCAGGCAACAGAACATTTTTTCTCCGTAATATAACGATAAACATTGTTAGGTTATAATCATTAGAAATAAATACATCTTACCTTGCTGGGGGATCACGTTTCCATAACAATCGGTCAACAAAAACGACACGATTATGAAACTATTTACGAAATAGCAAATCATTTTCGGTTTTCAATCGATGATATTTTTTAAGAAGCTTTGCTTAAGTTGCCGAAAATCGAACTGAATATTCTGTGATAGTGTGTCAAAGATAATTAGAATCTCAAACAATAGGCATTCGTTCAGACAAAAATGCTTCGAGTGATTGATTTGAAGTCTCTATTTTGTGTAGCAAAATTCCCATAGAATTAGTTTACTAAGCACGTTATCGGAGTTACCCGGTTATATACAAAATTGGGTGGGGCCAACGTCACGACAAACGCAGTTGTGACCGTGGTAGCCTTGTGAAAATGAAGGGAACCCGCATCCTTTCGAGGGCATTTCAGTCAAAGACGTAAGATGTGATTCAGGAAATTGATGTATTCTTTATTGGCAATGATTTGCAAAATATATACATATTTATTTAGAAATTTGACATTGATCAATAGTTAACCAATAACTTTGATGTTTTGCTGGAGTAATCATATTAATAATGTGAGATATATTTCATGAACTATCAATAATGATTCATGTAGAAAATAAATATAACATGTTCTGTTATATCAATGGCGATAGATAAATATTAAAAAAAACATAGAATTCTAATGGTATTTAAAAAATGAAATAGAATCAATATGAATATGAGAACTATAAAAACTCGTTTTAAAAACTTATAATATTCAGAGAATTAATGTTTAAAAACCGTCGAATCATGTAATCTCAGAATTTCGAATTCGATATTACAAGTATTTATTTCTTAATACTTGTGCCGCAGTTAGAATACATGATATGATAATTATAATTGGCGGACATAGGGCTTGTCCATCACTTGTACAAATAGGTCCTTTCGGAAAATTGCCATCCGTGCACAAACACTTTTTCTCCTGAAATAAAGCAAACACTTTTAATGGTGGATGAATTGTTTATGAATAACATTTAAATATTCGGCTAACAATTAGGCTTACAGTAAAATATTTTTCATCATAGGGCTTGTTTACACGGGAAGTGACGAAACCCGGCAGGCGGCAATTTACTTATTTGTTCTTTATAGGACTTTTATAGGTTATTTTTTAGAATCACCCAAGAAAATGTGTTCACACGGGGAAGCGACAGGCTCAGGACGATAATTGTTTTACATTTTAACAAACAATTTACTTAAACAAGTTGAGTTGTTATTCTTGCCGCAACTGGCGGTGCAAAAACGCAAGGGGTGATTCCGCACCACCTCTCGCGTTTGTGGAGATCATTTAATGAAAACAGTTAAAAGTCTAAGGGCTTGTTCACACTGGAAGCGACACGCGACGATATACTTATTTGTTCTTTATAATATTTGCGATTCTCTGTCGCCAGTTTTATTAAGAACATATAAGTATATTGTCGCGTGTCGCTTCCCGTGTGAACATGTCCTTAGAATCGTCAGCTGTCGCGTCCCATGTGAACACCTTCCCAGTAAACAAGGAAACGGAATTTACACGTTTTAAATTCGTTTTCGATTTCGTTTTTTCCACGTTTTTTCGTGACGTTTTTTGTACGTTTTTACGTCCATCACGAATTGCGAGTTTATTTCGTTTCCTGAAAACCATATAAAAACGTATTTTGCACGTTTCTGGAACGTTTTAAGAGCGAAAAGAAAACCATTTAAGAAAACCAGTTTGGCTGCTACTAGACTAGCTTTTGTCGTGTATGACTTTGCATCATAATAGTATACTAATCATATGAAAAGCATGTGAGATGATTGTATATCTTTGCATATATTTACGTATTAAAGAAATTGATATTTGATTCAAATATCAATTTCAATAATACGTAAATATATACAAAGATAAACGATCAGCTCAAATGCTTTCCAGATGGTAATTTTTTATGCTAGTATCTTGCAAGTTAAAATATTATAAAAAAAACAATAAAGCGTGAAATGTGATTCTTATTCATCTTGCTAAAAACCTAGATTATTAGGAAAACTGGTTACAAAAATTATCATATTCAAAATCAATTATAAATTTAAACATTAATAATTCATTATATAAAAAATAATCCGTACACAAAACCCTTTATCAGTCCCACCCACAGCTTCTTTTAGAAATAATATCACTTACCCTAGAGTATCATCGCTTTTATTGATATTTCATCTATCGTGTGCAAGCATGTTTATTCATTTTGTATAGTTATTTTGTAATAAATCCTCCTTAATCAACTTTGAAGTTAAGGTCTCTGGAAAACTATACATTGTCATTATACATTTTCCCAGGACTTCCAGCAGCTAAGTTACATCACAATAAAATCAATAATCCAATGAAAACAATGAGGTTAGATAATCAGTGATATTTTTTATATATCTTGTTTAATTTGATACTTTATAAGATTGACATATTGATTGATGTTTTCTCTTGCTATCTTTTTGTTCGTTTAATGGTAAACTAAAAAATAATCTAGCAACATTGATGACGAGCACATAAATTTATGACGTCATGTTGCTTTTTGGACATAAAAAACGTTTTAATATAGTTAATAAAACACGTTTTTATAAGGTTTTTCGGAAACGAGTTTTTCTCGTTTCGAAGTTACCTTAAACAAACGATTCTATGAAAACGTGTTTAAAACGTGATTTGCACCTAAATTAATACGTACATAAAATGTTTTAAAATAGTTCTCGGAAATTTTCTGGATAAATACGTGGTTAAAACGTATTTAATACCGTGGTTACTGTGTTACCTAAAATGCACCAATAGAAAACGTGCAAAATACGTTTTTTGTTTACTGGGTTGTCACTCCATTTCCGTGCCTAAAACGCGTGCCGCTTCCCGTGTGAACAAGCCCTTACGCTCTATTCGTTACGATAGCATGATTTCCACGCGAGCGTCGTTTCCAAATTATCGCCAACAATAATTTGAACTAAAATAAGATATAGCATCTAAGAATGAGCTTATCCACATGCTACATTTTTTTGCTTGCATGTAGGTTCAAATTAATAGTTCTAAGCATAACGATAAAAGGAGCAGCTTCGTGGTTGACGAATTGTTGTAATTATTGCATTTCATCACTAAATATGAGAAATAACAAGAATGTGTCGTGATGTGAAAACAAAATACAATTTGTAATTTAAATGCAAATGAAAAACGTATGCATCATACAACCTTATGATCAATGGCATTGATTGAGAGGTGAGAGGTATAATTATCTATTTCAAAGTATTTAAAAGTGAACTTGAAATTGAACAATATTATACTGTCCATAAGGTAAGGGTGTGTGCAATATTTATAACAAGATGCCGTTAATATAATGAATGTAGAATCTAATATAAACGCCATATTGTTAGTCATATACATGTACAAGTTGTAATATTGACGTATATATGAATGGTTGCCGAACGCATATTTCCAGACGTCGATTTTCAACATGCAAACCCACGTTTGTGAAAAGAGACTTTCCTTTATGTCTCATTTCGGCGTTGTATATCGGCTGAAATTGTATTTGAGCGTTTTGATTTTTAATGTATTTTTTTCAGTAGCGTGGTTTAATAAGGAACCAACAAACGGTTAATTTCCTTACCATATAAATAGTTATTTATTGAAAATATATGGAATATATTCATTTTAGCTATCATTTCGCTCTACATATTTTCGTTTTATTATTTTTTTTTTGTTTTTTCTTTTTCCATTTTGTTAAAATATTCGATGTTTTAATGGGTGGTCGTAATACTTTAGTGCCTTGCCATACGGAGACCGAAAAGGAGCAATATGGCTGTTCTTGTTGTGATAATCTTTACAATTTTACCAAGTCTTATTAAGAACACTTAAAAACAAGAGGAGCTGCCGCTCGATACGATTGTAAAAGGGTGTTTTCTAAATATCTCATTTTGACATCGTAGTATGGCTCAATTTGTTTTTTGATCTTTTTTTTATTTGATTTGTTTTTAGAATTGGTTCCTATGTATTTCATTTCCGTAGCATATGGTTCTATTAAGGGCTTGTTCACATGGGAAGCGACACGCGACAATATACTTATTTCTTCTTTATAATACAGGCGATGCTCTGTCGCTAGTTTCGTAAAGAACATATAAGTTTATTTTCGCGTGTCGCTTCCCATGTGAACAGGCCCTAAGAAAACAACTATCCAGTCGTTCCTTGCGATTTCATTAATAAATACAGTGAAAGTCGTTCTCTCCTATTTTAATCACATGTTTGAGTAACCGCAGCCCAAAGGGTCAATTTTTACCTGAAATGGATTTCTGTATCGTTGCTTCAGATCGGTCGGGTCTACACCTTTGGCGACGCATTCCATTCTTATCAATGTCTGCGAAACAAAAATGACGTGTGTCGGATAGCATGAAAATATACTTTTTGGAAAGGACAATCGCTTTTGGATGTTGTTCTTTGATATTGTGAAAGGCTTAAAAAAAACTAATATATCGCAGGATTTACTTTTCCAGTATTGCAGACAAATTTCCGAAAGCGCATGCCCTTGCAATCAATCTTTTTCCATACGAATTCTCCATACTATTCAAATGCCAGTGTTTTAGAACAGGTGTTTACTTGAGTTTTGCAAACAGTCATCCAAAAGCTCTATCTCAAACCTCAAATTTCAAAGGTAAAAACGGTTACCCTGTTTACAAACCAACTGTAATTTGCTGGGATTTAGCTGAGCAACTACTCTTATGAAGAACGGCTTATTGCTCTCTGATCTAGTAGATGGAACATGTTCAAATATAGTTTCTAACATATTTTTGTGGGTCTAAATTGTCCATAACGGAAATATCCATTAAATTTTAAAAAATGTTATTACAAAATTGGCTCCAGATTAGGATATTTTTTTTCTATAAGAAATAGCAGAGAACGTATTTTTTATATATTTGACGATGAACATGACTTAAAATGACTGTAAAATCTTCATACCGGTGGTATCTTGGGACAGGTCTTGAAGAGATGCGGGCACACGGAGCGAGACACGTGACCCTGGATGCAGTCGTCCGTGCGCCGACAGTTCATGCCGTAGATGCGCTGGGGCTTGTCTTTAACTATGTATAGAAGAACACATTAGTTTATAGGCATGGTTTATAAAAGTTTATAATGGTTTATAATGGTTTATAAAAGTTTATAAATAATCGTTGGTTGAATAAGCGTTAAAACAAGCTTATGATGACTTGATTTAGTTATTATAGATTATAATAATACTTCATATGTTTGAGGAAAAGATGGGAATTTATTTCATGCTTGACGTTGTTTTTATAAAGAAAACATAAGACGAGTCACAGGGCTTTCCACTTGCCGTATTTTTCACGATGACGCAATAATTACGTCACAATGCAAGTTGTCATGCGTTAGTGCATCTATTGCGTAATATACCAATCACGTTGTTTTAGCGGGCGTTAATGATATTTGAGGCCCGATGTTTTCATTTGAAGCCCGCATTTTATCATTTGAAGCCCGCTACATATATTTGAGGCCCGAGCTTGCGAGGGACTCAAAGTGTTATGTGAGGGATTCAAATGATAAAAAAGGGCTTCAAATGAAAACAGAGGGACTCAAATTTCATTAACGCCGGCTAAAACAATGTGATTATTATTATTATTGATTTAAGAGGTACACACATTTGTCCACTTCGACTTCATATACACGCTATTTTCTTTTAAAATGAATTATACCAACTTTGAATTGACAATGTTTGTACAATTGTATTAATGTTGCATTCCTTTAAAAAAAATATTCGCGAAAAAAGAAAAACAATGAATGTTACTTATGAACAAAATAACTAAGATATCTGATGAATTCATCGGTGACTACTTTTTCCCGATTGCAATGAGACTTTAGCACAATCATACTCATTTTAATATCGATTTACCTTATACGGGTATTCAATGGCATCTCATTAGCATGTTACATTATTTTACCAATTATTGATTTTTAAATTATAACTGTTATTTAAAACTACCAATTCAACAGCATTCCTATGGCCTAGTGGTTAAGGTGATTGACAGCGAGGTTTAAAGTTTTGCAACCCAGGTTCGAATCCCATCGATGTCCCTTCTAAATTTTATATTTGTTTTATGTATTTTGCCACTCATTTTTCAACTTAGAATGGCCATCTTTAAGGTAACAGTTAATGTTTATCAAATATTCAATAATAACCTAGTGAAACGCCGTTTCAAATAAAAATTATAGCATTTATGGGGAAAACATATAATTTGAAACAAGCAAGCGGGCCGTTTTCATTTGAAACCGAATTTAGGGGGCTCAAATGTAACTTTCGGCCCGCTGTTTTCATTTGATGCCCGCAAACCATTAAAAATTGCCCTGTAAAACAGCGTTAATATACCACAGTGCCTCGCA
>LQRL01141562.1:5425-15835 GCA_001703475.1 Hydroides elegans
TTATGGCCTTCTCTCCGCACATCATATAACACCCGCCCTACCCGCACATACCTACCCGCATCGATGGCATGGTGCATGAGCGAGGTCAGTTTCTTGCCCGCCTGGCTGCTGCAGTTATCATACTCGGCGTACTGGTTGACCCCGATCACGCTACTTATTGTCTCCTCTCTACATATCAAACCACATCCACCCCAACCCACACATACATACCCGCATGGATGGCATGGTGCATGAGGGACGTCAGCTCCTTGCCCGCTTGGCTGCTGCAGTTATCATACTCCGCGTACTGATTGACCCCGACCACGCTGCTTATTGTCTTATCTATATATATCAAGCCACACCCTACCAATCCGCATATACCTACCCGCATCGATGGCATGGTGCGTGAGCGACGTTAGTTCCCTGCCCGCTTGGCTGCTGCAGTTGTCATACGCGGCGTACAAGTTGACCTCGACCACACGGCTTATTGTCTTATCTCTATATATCAAACCACACCCTACCAAACCGCATATGCCTACCTGCATCGATGGCATGGTGCATGAGCGACCTCAGTTCCTTGCCCGCTTGGCTGCTGCAGTTATCATACTCGGCGTACTGATTGACCCCGACCACACTGCTTATTGTCTTTTTTACACACATCAAACCACACCCGCCCTTTCCTCACATACCTACCCGCATCGATGGCGTGGTGCATGAGCGACGTCAGCTCCTTGCCCGCTTGGCTGCTGCAGTTATCATACTTCGCGTACTGATTGACTCCGACCACACTGCTTATTGTCTTTTTTCCACGCATCAAACCACACCCGCCATTTCCTCACATACCTACCCACATCGATGGCATGGTGCATGAGCGACGTCAGTTCCTTGCCCGCTTGGCTGCTGCAGTTATCATACTCGGCGTACTGATTGACCCCGACCACACTGCTTATTGTCTTTTTTCCACACATCAAACCACACCCGGTCTTTCCTCACATACCTACCCGCATCGATGGCATGGTGCATGAGCGACCTCAGTTCCTTGCCCGCTTGGCTGCTGCAGTTATCATACTCGGCGTACTGATTGACCCCGACCACACTGCTTATTGTCTTTTTCCACACATCAACCGCACCCGCCATTTCCTCACATACCTACCCGCATCGATGGCATGGTGCATGAGCGACGTCAATTCCTTGCCCGCTTGGCTGCTGCAGTTTTCATACGCGGCGTACTGATTGACCCCTACCACGCTGCTTATTGTATTTTCGCCGCACATCGAACCACGTCCACCCAATCCGCATATGCCTACCCGCATCGATGGCATGGTGCGTGAGCGACGTTAGTTCCCTGCCCGCTTGGCTGCTGCAGTTGTCATACGCGGCGTACAAGTTGACCTCGACCACACGGCTTATTGTCTTATCTCTATATATCAAACCACACCCTACCAAACCGCATATACCTACCCGCATCGATGGCATGGTGCATGAGCGACCTAAGTTCCTTGCCCGCTTGGCTGCTGCAGTTATCATACTCGGCGTACCGGTTGACCCCGACCACACTGCTTATTGTCTTTTTTCCACACATCAAACCACACCCGCCCTTTCCTCACATACCTACCCGCATCGGCTTATTGTCTTATCTCTATATATCTAACCACACCCTACCAAACCGCATATACCTACCCGCATCTATTGCATGGTGCATGAGCGACGTCAGTTCCTTGCCCGCTTGGCTGCTGCAGTTATCATACTCGGCGTACTGATTGACCCCGACCACGCTGCTTATCGTCTTTTCCCCGCACATCATGGCCGTTGCGGTGGCAGCTGAGTCGGGCGTTTGCATGTTGACCGAGTAGGTCTGATATATAGTGATATCTTTAGTGATCAAATGAGATAAAAAGGGGTGTAACATAAGGAACGATACATGTAGTAAACAAGAACATTCTTAGAATGTTTACCTAGTATGGAGTAGAAAGATATTTAAGACGCGGGAGAAGAAAGGTATTAGATTTTGATCACAAAAGTTAGCTGAATGGGTAGAAGGTGATGAGCAGGTCTGCTAAAAAGATGTACTGAGCAGTTAAAGACCAGTTTCAAGTGCGATGGAGGGCGACGAACAATAAGTGAAAGACTTTATTTGTAGAGAGTAATTTGAACTATATTAATTAAATTTTGAAGAAGAGAACCACATAATCTGTATGTGATCTGCTACCTTGGATAAAGCAGTATGTGGCATTTGCTCCCAACTCAAGTAAGCTTCTTCCAACGAGATGCCGTTAGTTTGAGCCAAGTAAAATCTGGCAGCCGTTTGCGTGGAAATGCCCATCCCGTCACCCATGAAGAAAATGATATTCTTCGCAGGTTTGTCTAGTTCTGTGATTCTCCTGATTTGCTTTTGAAGTAAAACAAATGGAATCCGATGTAAAAATGTACTTAAGAAAACGGCCATCAACATCGCAGTGTTTTCAAATAAGTCGAATAAATGGTGAACATGCAAATATGAAACAATATAGCAACATTTTCAAATAATTCAATCGTGGAAGACTTCGGCTAAAAATGGTACATTAGAAACTGGAATTATCGTTCTTAATGATTTAAGCTGATAGATTCGACATTTTCCGGACACAGCTATTACCTCAATGGCTTCATTTATACGTAGTCGGCCCAGTTCCTTCCAATCCACTTTCGATAGTTTTTCGCCTTTGAGGGAGAATATTGGCATTGGTTTTGGATGGAAGCCGTCATTGTCAAGTTGTCTCTCTGTTAAAATGATTAAAAGCGTTATCGAAATTTAGTTTGTATAGCATTTCAACTGTTCGGACTGCTACTACAAATAAAACACTAAACACATCAAACATAGTCTATGAAATTGATGTAACGTTTCTGCAAAATATATTAAAAAAGTTATAGTCAAGTCGAAGTGGCCACCCATTTCGGTCAAAAATATTTTTATTTCACAAACTAGGCAAAGCGCCACCTCGCTAAAGTCGGTCTTTCAATAAGCTATGCGAAATGTCGTAATGCAGCTTAAATTTGTCTCCACATTTTGACGCGGAAATATGACGTTGCTACGAAGTCGTTTCTGGTCGGGTCGAAAGCAGCAGTTATTAGAACCACATTTATAGACACACCTAGGGCCTGGCCACATTGGAAGCTTTTATCTGCCTTTTTTTCCTAACAAGCTGTGTTTTGCTATATGTTCTTTGTTGGACTTAAACATTTTCCGAAAAAGCTCATTTCTGTAACTTGCCTTTTAGTGGTCACATTGGAAGCTTTTCGAGCAAATTCACAGTTAGACTATTTGGTATTTAAACAAGGGAAATATCGAATTAAACACTGGCCGATGCTAGCAGAAGAGTGGATTTTAAAGGTAATTTGCATTCTAAAACACAGGGAGCTAGACTTTTGCCTACCTTTTTGTCACTTCAACCATTTTTGAAATTAATAATTCATATAACTCGTGATATGTACAACATAGACTGCCTAGATCTATGTCGCTTTGCATTCCATGGTGAAGTGTATTTTGTTATATATCAATAGCACCTGATATAATGTTCAATTCCTAGAGGTTTCAATGCCGATAGACTTCTTAGTTATAACACGTGGCTCTATTCTACACCTAGACTTCTAATTTATTTTTTCTAGTTAAGTAGCCTTTAACCTAGAATATCTAATATGATATGACACCTTGGTTAATATATTTGTTACAATAAACGTGTTGTCGTTTTCATTAGAACTCATAGGAGTCTAAGCAATGCATTAAATGATATTTAGACATTAGAGTTGCTGTACCTTTGGATGGAACATATAAAGAACATGTAAAAGTCAATCAATCAAACGGATAAATTTATCAAAGAAATATTCCAGGACACCAGTCCTACGTCCTCTATGTCAAGCCGTATAGAAATACCACAGTAGAGTTATTAATTTGGAAAAAGGGAGCCATTAAATGGATATTTCTAATTTCACAGATAAGATAGTTGAAAAGAGGGATATCTATACATACTTTTAAATTGCTAAATTTGTTTAGCTTAACAAATGGCTTAATTTTATTATCCGAACCATATTTGCGATAACCATTTGAAACGAAAAAGAAAAGATAATTTTCTTTATATTTCTATTAAAGTTAGAAAAGTCAATGTATGGCAATCAATGGCTTTACATTTAATGATATGATGGAAAGCGTATAATGCAGAAAATATAAGAGATGAATTGTAAAGCCTAAACAAATGTTTATACGGATAAAAACATTGTTTTATCATATCACATTCAATATTTTAACCTATAGGCCTCAATATAACGGTTTTATTGTAAAATGTTAAAGTCCAAAAAGCTTCCAATGTGACCACTAAAAGCATCATAAAAGCTTGTTATCCGCTTGTTTGGAAAAAAAGGCAGATAAAAGCTTCCAATGTGGCCAGGACCCTACACCAGTTAGCGTGAATAACTGAGTTCCACTATGCTGGGTTTTCCTGAAATCGATTATGTTTCCGAGTTCAGTTTTCTAAGGAAGCATAATATATTATGAAAGACAATTTTTTATGAATGTTCTGACCATGCAGTGTTACGTCCTGATGTTTGCAAAGCGTATGTGAAATGGTCAAAATGGCACATTCAGCTTACACTTTGAAGTGGAGTTATCATAAATTGAATGTTTGAAGTTGCGATGTCTACGACGGAAATATGCGTCACTTCGAGACAAAAATAGGATTTCGGGTCATAATATTATAATAAACAAATAACGATAAGCATACCTGCCAGTGATGTAAATAGACATATCACCAAGAAAACAAAGCATGAGTGACGCATGTTTTTGAAAATGCTTAATTATTTCTTGTTTTTATTATTATTCATTTGTTTATGAAAACATATCAACATTTAAAGTAACAATATTTACCTTTTACATAAAACGTAGAGGAGTTGATGTTTAATAACAATCGCCCAAATAGTAACATATGATTACCAGATGAACCATTTTAGAAAATGTGTTCATGATAATGTGAAGAAAAAAAAAAACAATTGTGATTTTTCTTTCAATGATATGCCTTGCATTTTCACTTAACGTGAGGATAAGTTACAGATTCTACAACAGAATTAATATGTTATCCTGGAACATGTTTATAGTTTACACTTATTTAAAGATGTTTTAAAATAACATAATGCTTATAATAAACATCTATTATATGAATCGTTGGGCAACGCTGAAAGATTGGTTATCAATTATCATAAGTTGTGCGACTACTCTAAATAAGGGCCTTGTAACTGTGAAAAATATTTGCAAATTATTGCTTAACTATCATACAGCAGTGTTTAAGTAACCTGGATTGTTATAGATAACTTTGATATATCTTTATATAATCACTTGCGAAAACATCAAATGGTATCACGGTATTCAGGATGATACCATAAGTGATTTATAGTTCCATGTTTAATCAAAAGCATGCAATTTTTAATTATTTCATGCAAACTTTATGTTATTTTTACTTTATCCACCCACATTTACAAATATATATATATATACTTTTTGTCTTATTGATATTAAACAGTGATTGTAAGAACTATGGTACGTTGTTTAAGCAAGGGCTGCCTGGAACCAAAACTTAATCTGAAATTTACCATGCGCATATATTCTCCCAAACCATTCAGGGTGCGTTTGAACTGATCAAACAGACCTTTAATCCTAGCTTCAAGACAATACCAACAAAATAACGTTGAAGCTAGGTTTGAAGGTTAGTTTGATCAGTTTTAATGCACCCTATATGGCTAATTTTTGATAAATAACTGCCATAATGTAGAGTCTTAATACTGTCAAAAACTTGCAAGCCCCCCGACAATTTGATGAAGTTTTAAAATCTAAAAAGTCGTGGTTTTATACTTAACGTTTTGTATTTTATTATTTGAATAGCGTAAGTTGAGGTATTAAAAGTATTCAAGACTGATTTGGTTGCGAATTTTTTCTCAGAGGGTTTTTTTTTTCATGAGAAAAGTTGGGGGTACCTTTTATGCTATCGCTATGCTTACGGAAAATAGGGAATCTTTATTGCTCATCGATAACCAACTGTAACCAATTACTTAGCAATCGATTGGTTCCATCGATAGACTTTACACATTCGCGTATCTTATCACATTAACAAGAATGAAAAATAAATTTTACAATCCATAATAAAGTTGTTGAAAGCGGGCTTGACCTTTGCGACAATACATCTAAACTATGAGGTTATTTTGCCTGAAGTATTTTGATTTTGCTTTGGAGATGACTCTGCCTACTTAAAGCAGTGTTAAAATCACGTTCACACTAAAGTCACATGGATCTTCTTCATAACTTTTTAAAAACAATTTCTATCATCTTACTTTGAACTAAAGACAAAGCACAAATGAACCCTTGTTTAAAGGTGTCCTCGAATTAGATAATCCCGTTTTTTATAAATTGTAATAAATTTTAATTCTAGGTCAACAGGCCAATCCATCAATTTGTGATTTAGTATATTTAAATCACACACTCCAACTGCACTGTCTGGCGATTTCTGACGTTACACTTGGTTTAGATATGATTTCCTTAATAATTTGTGATAGTTTGTATATGTATGTCTAAATTATTGACAAAAGTGTGTTAGGCCGGATTGCCTAAGCGTCTTTTGATACTACCGCAAATTCTTAAATTCCGCAGCTTTCGCCAAGAAGGAGAGTGCAAACGACAATGTGGCTCTTTTCTTCACATAGACTAGGTGATCGTTACGAAGTTTAAATGCAGTTTTTTTCCTCAACATAAGATCTCGGTCAAATTATGTTTTCTCAATCTCTGCTTGCATCTTATCATTTTGTATTATACACGAAGACATAAACTGCGTAAGATGGGTGTTCGTTTTTTTTTGTCTGTTAATCATTCAGTTAATTTTGATATGAAGGAGATTAAGACTAATTGCACTTATGTATGGCATTGCATGCTATATGCAATGGATTAATGATTTTAATGATCTATTTACAACATAAATTATTCTAATTTTGAAACAGCTAGCTGTGTCCGTGGCGGATGATTTCATTTGTTCTTAGATATTAATTTACAAATATAAACAGCCCCTTCGCTTATTATACAATCGCCTCTATTGGGTTCACTATTGGATTCACTATTATCTGGATCCCAAATTGATGTTTGATTACAATATGTTTGGTCAATTACTGATAGTTAATATACTTAAGGACAAAAAAGATGCACCATTTATTCAATTTGTATTTTTTAATAAATCAATTTATTGAAGCCCAATTTTTTTGAAACTTGGCAAGTTTATTTAACGGTGTGTCAACAACCATACTGTGCAGTGGTTTGTCAACACTCTGTACCAAAGTGTCAATACTCGATCAAATGTGATATATACTATTCAGGGCCCTGTGGGCATATACGCTTTGTCTACGGCGACGAAAATCATGTCGTTGTATAGCATAACAAAAGGAAATGTCAAGTCAAGACAAAAAATGATGGCGATCTAAGATTAAAGATGCCACGATTTTCCGAATTTGAAAGGGAACACGATTTAGGCATGTTTATGGTTGGAGCCTCGCACAATGTTGTTTCAAGTTATTGTAACGTCCATCGGACAATAGTTTAACGTCTAGTGAAAAATTTAGAAGAAATCTGATCGACCCGCAATCGTCCATATTCCAGTAGGCCGCGAGTAACGAAACGTTATCAGGATCGCGAAATTCGCCCCACACGCACTGGAAATAGGTTTGGAAGTGCTGTACAGACAGCAGGGATATTTCATGGTTTGCATTATCCGAAGATAAGCGCCAAAACGGGTTTACGATGTTTGCGCGAAAAAAAATAGATTCGGCTACGAAAAGCCTTCGAAGGTACCGCACGTGATAACCGAAGTCAGCGCTAAAAGCTCAAATGGGCCTGAAACCACACCGAAAAATCCTGGTCTAATAAAAACTTAAACGATGTCGTGTTTATTGATGACTCGCGCCCTCTAGTGTACCAAAATTACGTACGACAGCTGGTTTACCGAAGACCGGTATCATTACCCCTGCGTCCAACAGATTGATGGTTCGCATTCCTCAGTATCAGACCAATTAACGGATTACGTCAATGCCAAGATGTATATTCCCAGAGATCGACGTATGTGGATACCCCTACACGCTACAAGTAATCATGAGTTTGTAAAGGTTTCGAAACCTGGAATAGGAAAATGCCGGAGCGTGTGATATTATGTCTATTTGTGATAATGTTATCCATAACAAGAGCATGCAATTTTGTAAGAGTATTGCAGACACTTTAGTCCCTCTTGTGTGAAAATTTGAATAAAATCCATACACTACTTGTTTTATATGAATTTTTACTTTTAACTATGTAGAACTTTTGTCCTTAAGTATACGTGTATGCCTTGGAGATAGAGACACGTATGATCACCAATGTGACTTCATAATACCTTCATGATGTGCTGCACTAAATTAGGTAAATAAGTGTTTGGTTAACATACAAACTAAAGGTAGGGTCAGTATTAACAGTAGACCAGGTTTTTGCGGTATTGCAAAGAATATAAGACATCAATTAAACTTTTATATTGAAAATAGGAATTAAAATCCAAAACCCCAATGTGTAAATTAGGGTATTCATTGATTGCAAAAGGCGATATATGTATTATAGGGGAAAGTGAACCGGAAGTTATCGGTAAATTTTCTAAGTCCATCAGCAGTCCGTACGTCGAACAGTCCAAAAGCTGAAACTAAACCTCACGCCGTAAAAGGATACATGAACCAATTGGCAAAATGACAAGGTGCGAAGAATATTCGATAGTATACAGTAAGGGGTATATGCAAAAATAACTTAAGTAGAGTATATAAGTTTTGGTTAATATCTTTGGTCAAAAAGTATTTGATTCATGTTATTACATAAATAAGCTACATGTATTAAAAACTTACGATCCAATCAGCATCAGAGTCGCTTTTGTAATGACTATCATTTAGGGAATATCCTCAAATAATTACGTGATTTGTCCAATATTACTTTTTACAACGTCTCTCTCACAATGTCTTTCACACAACGTCTTTCTCACAACGTCTTTTTTGCAACGTCCATCTCCCACCGTTTGCTTTACATATTCGTCCTGACAACGTTGTTCTCACAACAGCACGATATACGCGTAATCTTTCTCTATGTGGCTAGTCCCCACTTTTTTTCGAAAAGTCGCCAAAATTCCAATTTGTGAGATATTTCGAAAATAGCCCAACTATATTCAATCAAGCTCTTAATTATACTCTTTTGCACATATCCCTTCAAAGACTTTGCATGCGTTCTAGAAATTCAACAATCATTTGAGGGCAGGGTCTTTGGAGGTGCTGAAGCGCATCGGATTGATATAGGCCTTTGCTGTTATAAGCTCTATTGGCCACGGTTAAAATATGAGCCATATGTGATTGACACTGACCTGTCCTTAGAATTCTAATAGACTAATCTAGACTTCTAAACGACTAAACTCTTGAGGTAGAAAGATGTTTCACGTTTCGGCCCCCCTGTTTTGCTCTATTTTTGTGTTTCACTTGATGTTTAGAGTAAAACACTCAGTGCTTTGCTAATTTTTATTAAAGCCATTCTTACATAATTCTATACCTGATCTCTATCAATGTTTTCTATAGAATCCAAAGAATGGAATCCATTTAGGTGTTTCAGTATTCGGCCCCCTAGGTAAATACATCATATTAAAGCATAAAAAGCTGGATTGTGAGCGTACTATAATATATGTTTGCCTTAAACTGGGCAACAAATATGATCAGGCCAAGATTACATCATTGTAAAAGGTCAATGTGACCTCATTCAGTTATTAAACGTAAACTTTACTTACAGCGCCTGAACAGTAACCTGATTTTGTTATATGCGCCGTGAAGTTGGTCAAACTAGGTCGAAAATGTCAAAAAGCACATCTACAGGCCCATAGCTTTCATTTGAGCCCAACATTAAGTCTCTGGGTAAGGCTAATCTCGAGTTATGGATATAAGAAAAAATGACGTACGGACGGTCGACCCGACAGATGGACATCCCACGTCTATAGGCCCCAAACCGAAAGGTTAGGGCCTAAAAACACTCCACTGAATATTTGTCAGGGTAATTGAGTCACGCGGTGAAATATGGCAGGGTCAAAAGAAACATGGTCATGAGACTTTTTTGGAAATCATTTGGTAATCTCTAAAATGAAAAGTTCAATGCTGTTACGTGTTATTTGAATAATATGCCTCATCTTTTTTTAAATAGTGGGCATAGCATTATTTTTCTTAAAATAAAAAGGAAATATATAAGGACGCTGATCACATAAATGGAGATATATAATATATAAACCTAGGGGGGCCGAATACTGAAACACCGAAAACGAATGGCGGTATATTTAAAGTTATTTAAAAATCGTTTTCCATCAATGCGATTTAAAAGATTTCTTTAACATG
>LQRL01141568.1:1330-12516 GCA_001703475.1 Hydroides elegans
TCAAAGTCGGGGCGGGGGATATGCAATCCACGATTGTCTTGTTCTAATAAATATTGAACCCTAGTAGAGAATGGTAATTATTTTAAGCCACATTAACATTGAAATACATTATGTCACTGGCCGACATATATTTACTTATGTATGTAATGTTTTGCATATACTTGAATTTTATTTGAATATTCTGAATAATGTATTAGTATTATTTTATGCAATTAAAGTTTTAATTTTTCTGGCAAGCCATCAATAGTTACTAAAATAATCCAAATTTTCAAATTCTTTCGATTCGCCCATTATTGAACAAAAACAAGGCTATATCTTTAAATTATACAGTAAAGTACATGTTACTTCTCAATATTACATTTCAGCAATGCTCGGTTACGCAACAACTGTGATTCCTCGTTGGGTGACCTATTACGCTTCGTCTGCCCTGTTTGCCGTATTCGGAATCAAAATGCTCAGAGAAGGTAAGTGTCACTTTGTTTCGACCTCTTATAAATACATGTATTTACCCTATGTACCAGAAATCACATTGAAGATCAAATACGAAAATATAGTTTACATTTAATAAGTTTATTTGAATAGTTTAATGTTCCGAGCGTGAAGACATCATGTCCCGCCCTCATTGCGTTAAATGATAACTATAGAAGAAATAGAGATGAAATATCAGTCGTCTGCAACAGAGCAAAGAGATATGAAATAAAGTAATAAATAAAATCAGCCAAATTTTTAAAAAATGTCAATCTTATTTTATTTCTAGGTTATTACATGTCAGCGGATGAAGGCAAAGAAGAGTATGAAGAGGTTCAGGCCGAACTCAGGAAGAAAGACGAAGAGGTTAAAATCTTTATTCGGTTGTGTATAATGACAGCAATATAATACAATTTTATGTAGAGTGGTAGATGCAAAGTTTCATGTGTTGTAGATTTTTTAATTCAAACGTATAATTGATGATGTGCGGCTTTTGTTATTTACTTGTAAAGCTAAAAGAAATCATGTAAGGACATTATTTAAACGATAGCAATCATTATTATTTACACGATAGCAATCATGAAAAAATGTACGGAAAGCCTTTTGCTGCTAAGAAGCCATATAGAATTCTTGCAAAAAAGCGAGGATAAAGTACACAATGTTTATGTGTAATAAAATAATATTTTTGACCCGTATATAAAAAATCTTCGATCACTCAAAGACACCAATTTAAATGGAGTTGACTATTAATGCACATGTATGTTCGTGCTTGAACTTATGAATTTAAATAATAAGCAATGCGGGCTTCTCATTTATATAATTATGTAAGATAATTGAGAATATATGTGCAGATAAATACACACGTTAATGACTCTGCGACGGTCGTCCGCAATGCAAATTATAGTTTTCAGAATCTTGGGCAATATCTTGTCATGCAGTCTTAATTCTACAATCGATTGTTGAATGGTATGCAAGCTAGAAAAAGCGAGAAAAAATAAAGAAGGATAGCAAGGAAAATAATAAGCAATTAATCAGAAAGTGATTCGAAATATCAAGTTATATCAATGTATTTATGATGAATTAGACCATCATACACATAACAATCTTACAGATTAGTCCCCCATCGTTATAACAGAAAGATACTTACGCTACAGTTATTCAATTTAGTCTTGGAATTTGTATGCATCATCTAAATATAATGTTTCAATTTAATTACTTATCTTATTCTAGACGATGTTCCATGTCTCGGAGGTAATTTTACAGAACAATCGTTTATTAATGTATGTTCCTCTTTTATTGGTACACGCGATTTGGGCAATTTCTATAATTATAAATGATGATTGATCAGTGATTATGTGTTTTGCGTTAAAGAATATTACCTTTATAGACAAGATATTAAACTTAAGAAAGCATATAAACGGGTGTTGTGAAACTGCAAGAAGGTCCTCAACAATGATTTATTTATATTTTAATCGATCAAATACCTTTAAAATACATTTTATGCAAAACCTTTTCTTAGAATTGAAATGTACCCTATTTCCTATATTCCTTACCCTCATTGGTTATTTATTTGGATATTCAAGATAAGAGTATACATGGTGTATTCTATAATGATCACAGTTGAAATTATAAACACTTAGGCATGGTGACATGGTGGTTAATATTTTATACGAGTCATAAGTGTGTCATATGGCCTCTTTGTTGTGTACATTGTATTAGGAATGCTAAAATGGTTAAGATCTCGAATTTTTATATATTTTAGTCATTACCACTTAATCATATCCTTACAAACGTTGGTCATTGAAATGTAAATTCAATCGCAATGCATGAACAACTTATAGCCATCAAAATTCACGTTACTTCAAATAATAACTGTAGATATTATTTTTTTTTCACAGTTGAAATATACGAAGGCAAACTCCGACAACCCATGCATTATCTTCCTACATTTTCTAAGTTATGCCCTGCATATCGTTGGCCCCATCAACTTTTCACAAACACTAACAAATTCTCGTTATTTTCCCTACACAGATGGAGAAAGAAAAACAGCTCAACACAATGGAAGCAGGCATCACTCGGACGTCAAACTCCTCGTTTCTCGACAAATTCGTGTCGCGCATTTTCCTGCAGAGCTTTACTCTCACATTCCTGGCCGAGTGGGGTGACCGCTCGCAGATCGCTACTATCATCCTCGCAGCTAGAGAAGTAAGTGACTTACATCATGAGAGAACTTACTGATTCAGTAGAGAGCGAGATGACTGCAATGTTACCATATACTAGTATTAAACGCAAGTAAGATAGGAGAAGATTAGGAAATTATGCCGAAAAAAATTCGCTCGATAAACAGATCAGAAACGTTCCTGGTTTCTGATCACTATATTTTCGTAACCAAAAGTTATTGACATTTAATTTTACTGTGTACTCACTTATAATTATAAATACATGTCTAATTAAGTGTCCTCCGGATTTTCAGGAAGTATTAGGAGTGATACTCGGGGGCACCCTCGGTCACGCTCTATGCACAGGCCTTGCCGTTTTAGGAGGCCGCTTTATTGCACAAAGAATATCCATTAGAACAGGTGAGTACTATGCATGATATTTCGAAGTTTTATTTTAGAATGTAGACGTAAATACTAATGGATCAAATTTATTTGTAATTAACCGTATTAAGAAATACTGAATCGCTATTCATTGTTATAATACTATAGGCTTCTTGTTCAGTTCATCTTTAACAAAATTGACTTGGCTTGATAGTTCCAAGTTAATACATAGTAGTGCTATTAATATTAAGACTTAGATTCTTACGCGAAATTCTACACCTGACTCTCATTCATCCGGAAATACGCAAAACTACGTTTGGGCGACGCGCGAAAATATCTTTAGTTAAAAAAATAATAATAATAAAATTTGAAAAAAAAAACGAATTCGAATGTCAGCCTCTATATTTCCGCCAAATGCATCATGCATAAGGCACCATATAACGTTTCTGCATGTTACCCCATTGATTAAGGCCTTATTTTATTTTCGGTTATTTTCTCTTTTCCAGTAACCCTGATTGGCGGCGTGGTCTTCCTCATCTTCGCCGTCTCAGCCTTCTTCATCGAACCCGATGATTAATCTCTCTGTGATCTCGTCGTGATCGACACTCAGTCTTAGGATGTTTAGGATCAATTTCTCCATATATGATGTATGATATAATTATATGTGATGTAGAATATGATTATGTAATATATTATGTATGTTTTAATAATATATATGTCAATGCATTGAGAGTTTAATGAATTATGTTCTCATTGTCTCATATAATGAAATGGTGCCTATAGGTTGTTTCCGTCAGTAATTTTTGTAAGTACATGTATGACAAAGGGAGGAATTCTTTGGGAGGAATATATAAACCTATGTTAATTTGTAAGTTTGATAAGTATATTTAAAAACAAAATTCATATTTTATTTGATGCATTTTCAACAGCTGTTGCATGTTAGGGACGGGAAAGCTACATTTAGTTTCTAATTAAATAGTTTTGTCTTTAAGACATCTTTCTTTTAAGAAAGTCTTTTCAAGGAATAACTGGTCCATGGGAAGCACAAACGTGCGAACCCTTTAGTTGCACATCAATACACATTCCATGTTTTAGTCTAATTTTGTCTCTACGTTTTTGAATGAAAAATGTTCAACATATCAAAATTAAGGCAGGCCCTTTTTTATCGCACCGCAGTGTAGGCTAAATGAGAAAGATGAGTGAGAATACACATGGGATTTAAGTAAATCTCCCGTTCTATTGACTCACAATGTGTTGTGATGAAAGATTATCTAATATTAAGAAAATCGTTTATTAAGTGCTTTATGTTGAATATATATATAGATAAGATCTGAATTCCACCTTGTTGCTTTGAATTAATTTCTTAGGTAATTATGCGTCTTGAAGCTATAAGCCTCCTTCATATTCTAATGCCCATCGTTTTTGAAAGTGTAGTTATCATTTTTAGTTCAAATTCTATGTAAGAATACAAATGAAAACCTAGAACTCATTCCATTGGAGACTATGTTTTATAGTTAATTGGAGACTATGTTTAATAGTTAATTTTATAGTTAAGCTTTACAGCTTTTTATTCAAATTTTTAAAATCGTGATTTTCGTTCAAAAGATAAAGATTAAATGCGATACACTGGGAATTACATATTAATTGACATTAATACTCTATAGCCTATATAATGATTGATCGCATTGTCCCCTTTCGGCTTGGTCTATTCGTATTTCGTTTACCATTTGTAACGATATGATATTATCTGTGATGTATATTTGATTTGCATAAATGTTAATGAGATTATAAGAAGTTGAAAATAGGAATATTTTTCAGTTGTGGGATATAAGTATTGAAATAAAATAAATGTTTCTAGTACTTCATACCATTGGTTCCATTGATGACATGGAGGGTGGTATTAATCAACGCAAACGTTAAAGGGATGTATATAAGGGGAAATATATTTGCATGTTTTTGTATCAAATAGGGGTTTGCGGCTTAATGTCGTTTGTAGTTTTTTCTCAGCTTTAGTTTAAACTTTTAAAACCATAACTTTCTATTTAAATGTCCATAAAGCTTGACTGTTTCGAAACTATCGCCAAAATGTAAAAATATTTAAAATGATGTGGGAGTGAATGCGAAATATGAGTTAGATCACATGGATTAATTTAAATTTCTAAAATCGTAAATGTTATTAACTGATTAATATGAAATCTAACCTATTGGCCTGTATCCGTGTTGATTTTTTAAGTATAACTGGCAGCGCCATGTCAGCAATGATCAAAATGTTGTCAATATTCATGTATGTAAAGTTATACTCTGAATATATTGTGCTGCTATGCTTCGCATCACTTGTCCCTGTGAAAAGAAGGAAATTGTGTTCAACAATCATTGTAATTTGTCAACGACGCTGGGCGTGTATGATGCTCAAATGTTTGATGTGCAATATAGTTCCTATTATCTCAAATGTATTTAAAGCATACCGATCCGAACAATAGGATAAATCTCGCGACCCATTGAACGGCCCTTCTTGTACTTTTGGTTTTAGCCAAACTCAACAAACCGTTAAATCATGTCTTTAAGTTTTGGCAAGTATGTATATTTTTCCTACCTCGTTAGTGCTTGTAAGCTATTTTTTTCATTAGCCAAAACCACCGACTATAATGAAACATATATTGTGAAAATACCATTGTGATATATAAGCAACTAAAAAATGAATGGTCACAATAAGTAAGTAATAAAATAAAACTTTGCGGTAAATGTTACGGAAATAATGTACCGGTAATCAAGAAAGATTTTACTGTAATATCCGATGTATGACTCGAGGTTTAAAACACCGATTAAGTTTATATAACTCCATAATCTGAAAGAATTTATAGAAAAAAACCCATGTTGATTGAACAGATAATATCGTCCTTAGATGTAAGTCATATGTAAGTATAGGTTATGTTTCATTTGAGGTAATTATCTTGCAGTTTCAAATGTCAGTAAACTTAAATGATACATTCAGTAATGAAATTAAATATTGATGATTTATTTTCCATGTATTGTATACTAATATCATGGGCAGTTTGTTGTAAAACTTCCAAGTAATGAAATAAAATGTTTAAACCAAAATGTGTTTTCTCACTTTTGTAAATGAATGAAAATGGCACATTTTCAATCCCACCTAGTTCTTCGCGGTTTTGAATGTGAACATTATGAAAATATGTATTCACCTACACCAAAAAAGGTTCATAAAGCGTAATTTATCTGCCTGTATATACTTCCCGTTTTAAAATAATTTTCGTAGTGCTGTAAAATTGAAAAGAAGTTCAACGTCATTCACGCGACGATACACTGTTCATATTCGCAGATAACAAATATTTCTTATTGCATACATGATGCTTTTACCTTGCTGTTTTATCAAATACTCATTTTGAACCATCTGGAGCTGCTTTTAACTTTTTTTCACCCGATTCGAAATACCCTGTGATCTCTCGAACTAATTCAGCATCAGTCTCTTCTTATCTACTCGTTTTCCCATAGCTGTCACATTTCAGTAAAGTTGTTGACCTGAATGAGTAGTTCCTAGATATTTGATTGTATCGCTTTTTACCGAACCACTTTGTTGCCATTTAACCTGCCCTATCTGCCTGTCTTCAGTTCCAGGCCCAACATGGAAATCCATAGAAAAAAGGTTATTATTGCCAGTGTTTTATCAAAGTGTGGAACAAAGTTTGTGCAAAAAACTAAATTATTGGTATAATGTCTATTGAGCTCGAGAACCTGGCTTTCAACAGGCACTCAGGTATCTGCTGATATCTTAGGCTGTATAAAATGAATATGATAAAGTCGTGCTCATGATTGTGGTATTTTGCATTTTGTTTTCCAAATAATTTCAAGAAGAAAGACATTGTAACAACCTCGTTATCAACAAATGAAACATAATCCCAATAATTTGATTACAAGGTCGATTTAAAGCGTTGTAAGAATATAAGCATAAATAATTAATGATAAAAAATGAATGAGGTCACACAAAAATAGTAAGTAACAGATAGCAATAGTTTATGCGTATCTCTATGGGCCTGAATATAGGTTTCGAATTGCAGGAAGCACTCAGCACCGTCTTAAAGTTTTCAGCAGCTGTTTCTGTTGGGGATTCAGACTACAAGCGCATTAAGCAATGTAAGTTGCAGATATCTTTTTATTTGTAATGTTTTTGGTTGTTATTATTGGAAAGATTATGAGAAAATATCATATATATCTTTTTTCTCTATATGTTTTACTTGCTTACTTTCTTATTTTCCATTTTTCATTCTTCTTATTTTCTTTCTTTCTTAGTTCTCTCTCTCTTACTCTCTTATTTTTTTTCTCTCTCTCTCTACTGCTAATGCTGGATGACAAACTTTTCAAAAACTGTGTCATTGACTCAACTGAAGAATGATGATCCTCCTTTCCAAATACATTTTTCTCTATACATGTAATTTTCCATATCAGATTCTTCAAAAGCAAATGTCGTGCTATGCAAAATGTCGCGAGCCATCAAAGGTTGTTGGAAATGCGATCAACCTCGATGTGACAACGAAATAAGACTGCAGGAAAGGTTTCCATTGATTGTTGTCTGTATGCGAAAGTACTCTCGTCTCGAAAACCGTCATCCACAAAGGTTACTCTCTTGTAGGGTTATAACAAATAAGGTAGTAGTTTTTTGTTGTCACTGTCAACTCTTTGTAATGGATAAGTGTCGTTATTAAACCTTGTGATTGATGGATACACATGGATATAAAACCGTGGGCAGTGTTTGCATTGTCATGTATAATGCATTTTTTAATGTATTTTCTCTTCTTTTTTTTTGGTCGCCGATGAATATGTTGTGGACCTTGGTTTAGCTTCATAACAGTTTGCTGCAAAAATGCACATGTATTGTTGTTGTGGAGATTTTGGGGGTTTTGAATGGGACTTGTTAATTGGATCCAACAAAGAAATTGAAATGCATGTATTCCCGCGGCTTTATCAGTTTTTATCCCATTTTTCAAATAAAAGTAATGTAATACATGATAGTTTAATTTTAGGGTTGCTAACATATATGCTACATATTCTAAATATTCGCTAAAAGAACCACAAAAGCAGTTCTAAAAATCATAATACTCTTCATAATAATGTGTAAAATGTATCTAAAATGTAACATTCGATCAAAATATTAACGGAAAAATCTTTGATATTTGAGATTTTCTACAAAAACTGTAAGTTTGTTTTAACATTATCATTGGATATTTTGAATATTGATTTGTATATGGATTCAAAGCATATGGCAAGAGTCGCGCTAACTCAAATACAAATAATACAAATACAAATTGTGCTTTTATATAGCGCCCGTAATGACTACATACAGGCGCTTTACAATGTCATTTATACCTAAAACGCTTTATCAAAATAGTAAGTTTTAAGACGTGATTTAAACTGCGGTAATGACTTAGTGTTTCTCAACGAAATTGGCAGATCGTTCCAGATTCTAGGCCCGGCCCTACTAAATGCACGGGTGCCCAAACTCTTTTGATTTACACAGGGTATGACTAGATAAGATTCTGAAGACGATCGAAGGTTTCTTGATGGTGTGTAGAATTCGAGTAGATCTTTCAAATAAATTGGAGCATTTCCATACACGCATTTATGAACGATGGTGGCTACTTTGTATTGAATGCGATATTGCACGGGCAACCAATGTAGTTTTTTCAAGATGGGGGTTATTGATTCTCTTTGCGGAGTCAGTGTCACAAGTCTGGCAGCCGAGTTTTGAACTTTTTGCAAAAGCTTTATATCCTTCTCGGGTAGAAAGGCTAGAAGAGAGTTGCAATAGTCAAGTCGACTTATCACTGTTGCTAACATCATGCGTTTCGCGGTCTCTTCGTCGATGTACCGTCGAATCAACCACGCTCTTCGTATGTGATATCTGCATACTTTCACTATATTGGAAATATGCGCTCTGAAATCAAGGCGTGTATCCAGTATTACTCCTAGATTTTTCACAGTTTCTGCGGGTTGAATTAGCTCCTCACCGACTTGTAACGAACACTCCGGCATGTTTTTGACGTGGCGCTTCTGGCAAAACACAATGGATTCAGTTTTAGAATCATTCAAACACAGTTTATTCGCAAGCATCCAGGCCCGTACGTCCTTTAGCGTTCGCTCCAGTGATCGTATTCCGGCATGTACATCGCTTTCAAAGACTGGATTCACTACTTTCCAAACTGTGTTATCATCTGCATAGCCGTGATTTGAAGTATCCGATTTTTTTAAGCAGCTTTCCTAATGGCTCAACATACATTTTGTACAATCTACAACCGATTTTTGACCCTTGCACAGCCCCGTCCTCCACAACTATGTGTTCCGAAACGCTATTTTCTACTTTTACACGTTGGGTGCGCCCTCGTAGGTATGACGAAAACCAGCGAAGCGCCGGTGCATTTATACCATGGGTGGAACCGAGTCGTTGAAGCATGATTTCGTGATTAATGGTATCAAACGCCGCACTGAGGTCTAACATTCCCATCAGCACAGCTTTGCGGTTGTCCATAGCAACCAGCAGGTTGTCAACGATATGGATGAGAGCGGTTTCAGTCGATTGGTTTGGCCGGTATGCTGATTGAAGGTCATCATCAAGGTCGTTAATTTTGTTGTGTATTTCCAATTGATCGATCACGCTTTGCTCTATTAATTTCGAAACGAAGGGTAGGTTCGAGACGGGTCTGTAGTTTTTGTGTATAGGTTCTAGCCCTGGCTTTTTGAGGAGCGGTTTCACCAATGCTGTTTTAAATGATGAGGGAACTATTCCATTATCCAATGATTTGTTTATTATAGTCTGAACTACAGGTGCTATTGTTTCTGTAACCGATTTAAGTAAGCTGGTAGGGATTGGGTCCAGTTCACATGTTTTATTCGGGGCTGACTGAATGAGTTTTGTTACATACTTGAGGTCGACCGGAGAGAAAGTATCCAAAGGCACGCGGATCGGATTTCCATCATGTGTGGCGTGGTCAGAAAGGTTGTTAAAACGCTTTTTGAGACAACTGATTTTCTCAATAAAGAACGTATTAAAATCAACATAAACATAAACTATTACAAGGTACAATAAAATGTTTTGAAAAATAGCCCATATAGGTTAACTATACCTTCAGGTTTATGGGATTTGGTTATATTAAAAATAAAATATTTTAATATTGAAAGAACTATTGAAAGAACTATTGAAAGAACCACTTTATTATCCCCCGTGAAACGGAGGGATATGGGGTTGAGCGTGTCTGTCTGTCCGTCTGTCCGTCTGTCCGTCCCCCTTGACATAGGGTAGTTTGTGCACGCGAGTTCGGCATGAAGGAATAAAGCTAGAGCTTTTTAATTTTATACACGCATAAACCAATGTCTGAAGTTGTGCCTCGTCAAGGTTTCATCTCGATTGGTTGAAAATTGTCGATTCTGGAGCACTTTGAAAATTGCCGATTTTTTCTTTGTTTTTCTGATGCTTAGCACTTTGTGCACGCGAAATTGGTATGAAGGAATAAAGCTAGAGCTCTCAAATTTTATACACGTATAAACCAATGTCTGAAGTCGTGCCTCGTCAAGGTTTCATCTAGATCGATTGAAAATTGTCGATTCTGGAGCACTTTAAAAATTGCCGATTTTAAACTTTTTACAGATGCCATGCACTTTGTGCATGAGAATTTTGTATGAAGGAATTGAACTAAAGCTTTCAAATTTCATAAACTTATAAACCAATGTCTGAAGTTGTGCCTCGTCAAGGTTTCATCTCGATTGGTTGAAAATTGTCGATTCTGGAAAATGGGGAACATTTCATATTCAGTTGAGGTTAGTGGTTGATAATATAAGATGTTATCCTTCAAATATGTGTGTATGAGGAAGAAAGTCACTATATGCCCTTGCTTTGCGAGTTGCGAAGCAAAATATTCAATCTCATCAAAGTTTCATGTCGATCCGTCTCGAATTTTCTTCAATGATGGAACAGGCTGTGGATATATTAAGCTAGAGCTCTACTTTACATAACAGCCATATATTGAAGTTGTGCCTCGCCAGGGTTTCATGTCAATCGACCCAAACTATTAGAAATGACAGAATCTATTGAAGGAATGAAGCTGGAGCTCGTCGAGTTTGACGGATAACATATTGTCGAAATTATGGCTGTCTGAACATATAGCATAGATA
>LQRL01141568.1:27528-39636 GCA_001703475.1 Hydroides elegans
ACTCAGCATCCCTGCGTGCCGAAAACAGGCCCTGCGAGTGTTTGTAGTAAAGCCAATGCTCGTCAAGAGGAGGAGAGAAGTGCTGAAAGTGCAGTTGGTGGAGCAACAGCTCCTTCGAAAATCATTGAGAAACGAAAGTGTATCGTTGATAAGGGTCGCTTATCAACGGAAAAGGTGATTGTTACTGATGCCACGATTGTGACGACGACGCGACGCAAAAATAGCAGTGACAAGGCAAAGAGTGATAAAGCTGCAGGCAATAAAGTGTCAAAGTCTGAGGCGGCCAAAGAAAAGAGTGTGAAATCTAGTACGGATAGTAAACCTAAGCGGAGCTCGATATTTAGTATTAACAAAAATGCACGGGATACAAATAATGCAGCTGTTAGCGGCGCAGATAAAAATGCGCCTATTGATTCGGGTAATATATCAGGCGCAAAAAGCAAGCCTGGCAAGGTCACAATCAATGAGAGTGGTGCTGCCACTAAACAGCCAGTAGCACAAACCATGGATATTTCCCCCAAATCGAATGTCACTTCTATAAGCAGCACCGAGCCTCAACCCTATAACCGCAGCGACAGTAACAAATCCATAGAGGACGTCGACGGTAAAGGAACAGTGCGTCGATCGCGAAGTAAATCCAGTCGCCCAGCCGCTCCCCCGCCACAAGTGCCTCCCCTCACTTCGAACCGCGGCCAATCACCGACGAAGGCCATGTCTGAATCTTTCCACGTCTCGCGTGCCATCGATAGGGACGTCGGTGCGAGTATGTCGCCAAAACGCAATTCCGCTAACCTCGGCAGTGGCGGAGATGGTTCGGATTTCTCGGATTTATACAGTGATATTTTGAGTACGCTCTCGTCGAGTAAGGATATATCTCCCGATTTGTTAAATAAACTCAAAGATGAAAAGGACGAGAGTAAAGGAGGAGGAGGGAGTAAAAGCGGTAGTCATTATTATCACAAATATGACGTCACGGGCACAACGAAAAAGTCACGTGACATGACGTTAAGCCGTCCCCTTGGTGATGCAACGTCAAGTATTATAGTTGAAACCATGAACACAAGTTTCCATAGCAACGCGGGCGCTGACGACGTCAGTGACGTCACGACGTTGGAATTAACCATGCCTTATAATATCGTCGACGTATCCAAGATACCACCCTCCAAGAAATCACCCCGGTTACCCTCCACCCCTGCACCCGAACAGAGTAGTCGCAATTCCACGCTAGAGCGAAGCACTCTCAAGAATCGCAAATCTGCCATCACGGAGCAATCGCGAAGGTCGGAATCGCCGGTTGGGAGTAAGAAACGAGATGGTAATGGCGGTCAGAGTGATAGCGTTTCCATGGACGGGGGCCTTGAGCTAGATAACAGCGGAATGGGTTTGGAGAGCGTGTTGCAAGGTTTACCGCCGCGATATTGGCACACTTACGAACCTATCCCTGCCGCCAATGGTGAAACAGGGACGGACGCATTTAAATCAGGGGCAACTGAGGATAAGAGCGCAACTAAATCGCCTGCTAAATCCGCAAAGAGTGCTAGTGTGGAGGCAATGTTGGATACACGTCACGACGGCGATTTCGTTCGAGCGAGTGCTGCGCGCGCAACGGCTCCAGGTCGCGGGTTCAAACCCGATGTCAAATCACGTGACACATCTGTCAGTTCTAAGCCCTCGAGTCCGTTGCCTCATTTGGATCTCTCGAAACCCGCTGGCCGGTCAGCGGAAAATCTGCTGGATCGGTCTCCGGAGAAAAAAGTGAAGCGAAGTAACTCGAAGAAAGACAAACAAGGTGGTGGTGGATTCTTTAGTCGTATTTTTGGTTTCGGACGCAAGACATCCACGGATGACGGAAGCAGTGGTGACACGTCGCCCGAGGAAAGCTGTTCATTACAAGAAAACGCGGAGTTCTTTAAACCGCTACAAATAACAACAACAACAGAGAGTTCAGCCGGCGTAAAAGAGCCGAGCCTTTCGCCACCGGTGTTAGATAGCTGTGATATAGTATCAGATATCGAGCGTGCTATTGCCAAGGGGCAAGCGAATGCCAAAAATGTGGCAGTCAGTCCAAGTATATCGGATGCGACCAAGTCAATCACAGCGACGGCTGCTGAAAAACATTCGGATATTTCACCCAAAAAACCAAAACCCATTGCATCCCCGCGAAGTTCCTTCTTATACGCGAATACGGCACAAAATGCTTCCCCTGTGATGCGATCGCCGAAAACTGTTTCGATTTCGCCCGAGACGAGTGTCAATGGTTCACCGGCCAAACGCGTTTCGATCTCGCCTGAAGGAACCATGGATACGCGCTTAGTAACGGATTCGCTTAGTCAGAGCTCGTTGCTAAGCGATGGGTCGAGTGATGCGAAGAGCATTTCGAGTCGCGAGGAGCAGGGAAGCAGTGGTGATTCTCAAACGTTAAAACAGAGAAAGGGTCGACCCAAATCACAAGCAGGTAACACTTGTTTTTTTCCATATATATCGTCTATAAAAAAAATTCTTGTTTCTTTTTCAAGATATGTAATATATGTTCTATACCTCGAACCCTGAATTATATAAAACTTGTAAATTTTAATGAAACAAAATCTTTTGCAGTGATTGATTTAATGAGCCAAGTTTACATTTTGGTGAATATTTTAATGTTTGTTTATACCTGAAAAGCAAAGGTTAATGGGCGCTTGTCGGCAATGCTTGCTTGCGATATGAATAGGTGTCAAGAGAAATTTACAATGCTCTAAAATTTTGAAACTTTGATTCAATGTCGCGACATTGTGTAACTAAACTGGCCATAAATTAAAGAAATCATGAGATGCTTTGTGAGAATATTGCAAGCAATCTATTTACCTTTTGAATAGAATATAAAAACACGTAATTTTAATGCGGCTTGAAGTCCAAAGCATAATGTTTTCTGTTTTCTGGTGACTCTTTGTTATCAAAACGATTTCGACCAATCCAATAATAGAGAACGTGTATATCATATATAAAAAGTGCAATAACACAACCATTAGGACTACTTTATGCATATAAAGATCAGATACTCCTCAAATACCCCATCATATAATTGTAGATAAAAGCTCGAATAACACATTACCATGAAACTACATGTATTGTATGTTTTCAGTGTCGCGCAAGATGCTCGATGCCCCTCCTCCACCTCCACCCGCCACCAGCCTTGACCAACGCCGTTCCATCTCCGAGGACGCCCGGTCGCCAAGGCCCGCCTCCACCCTAGCAACCAGTCTAACAACCAGCCAGGCCTCTGTTAAATCCAGCGTTTCTAGCAAGACAGGCAGCAGTCCTACAACGTCGCCGTCGAAGTCACCGAGCAACCCTTTTAATAGCCTCAAAATGACTGGCAAGGGTAGGTTACATTTTGTGTTTAAAAATCGTTATTGGTCGTTATATTTAGGAAATGGTAAAAAGTCGCTGCTTGAAATGTTGATGATGGTTATACAAGTGTAAGAATAAGATACAATCATATTATTTTCATATCGCAATGATCGATGCGAATCTTAGACAGGAAAATGTAATATATACCCTCCTATACACTAAATTAGACATGTTTACTGTTTTCATGTGGTAATGACTCAAAACGTGCTTGAACTTATTCAAAAATCTCATAATAATGTGAAAAGAATAAGTTAACAAGTGTCATATATGTTAAATAAACGTAGTTAAATGATACAAGCCAAATTGGACAATAACGCGCATCCAATATAAAACTACTCACAGCCTAGCAAAACGCTTCCCGCACTCGTTGTTCTCATTTTATGCAATCAAAAGTCATAAAAATAATAAATAAATATTCATAAGCATGTAAAAAATGTAAACATAGCTTTTTTTCCTCACAAAGCAGCAAAACTAGGTATGCCTAGCTCCATCAACGATCAAGCCCACTATTATACTTCTCTGCTTGAGGCTGGGTTGGAATGTCGACTTCATACAATTATCATACAATAATTATTGATTTGGTATTATGTTAATTGTAATTCCAATAGCAATTAACTTAATTAAATGGGCCCAGACTGTGTTATAGTATGAAAGTCAGTTATTCGACTATGAATATTACGACAGTGGGTCTCTGAGCTTTGCTATAAACGAATGTGGAATATTTTCGAAGCATAAATAGCGGTCTTGTAACAGAATATCAATTATTCCAGCATTTTATTTCAATTTTGAATAGATCGATAGAGCTTGTGAAGGCACGAAGAATTGGTCATTGCAACCTTCCACAACATAGATGACACATACACAATAATAGAGGAAGAAAAAACTAAACAACAGTTACTGCAGTTGACATGATGTTGCATATGATGGAAAATTCATTATTAATGCTTTGAGCCTGTCCGGGACTATCGACAGGCGGCTTAAGTGGCAAACAGGAAACGTGGGATGAAGTGGGGTGTCATGCCTACAATATGGATGTAATCAAGCGGGGTTCCATAGGCTGGAAATAGCTTTTAGTATTATTGCCCTATCCTCGAATCGTGTCTATCAGCTTCCAGGATAGGATATTATTCTGTGAAAATGCCAACAACCTTGGCAATGCATTACATATTTGGCAACTACATACAATGTCATTGTATATGCATATTCTAGGGAATCGTCACGAAAAAGAAAAAAATATTTTTTCGTTTACTTTAAACATGTATTGAAGTTTGAGTCGAACTATAAAACTATTAAGTCCACCTCCGTTTTTAACTTTAATTTTAAGTAACACATGAGAGAGTGAAATAATTGCATTTCCAAAACCAAAAATCACAGGCTTGTGTTTTCAAGATTTTTTTCATATACAGAAACAAGGGCGTCGATTCCAGGTTAGCTGATGTTTTAATTTCGCGACTCACCAGTTCCTATTATGCACATTGAAACGAACTTCATTCGCCTAAAGGTTTGCGCCTTTGCAGCAACATTAAGCAAAATAAACTGCTTTCTCATCATAGATTCAGAACAAACATTTCAGGCGTTTTAGGTTGGAAAAAACTATATTTTGTTATCGCTTGAAATAAAGTAGGTCTTTATTGAACAAAAACTGACATTAAAACAATGAAAATATAGAATAAAAGTTCGCATAAAAACAAATGATTTGATGTTTTGAAGTTAGAATATGAGACGTTCCTTTGCTGAGCTAGCAGTGATAACATGTTCTTAGGTTAAAGCTGATATCCTATGTGTAACAGCCAATAAAATGATAACACCAGACTTAAAACATAACTGTGTTTATACTATAACATATAGAGAGTGAGGTGGGGGATGGAGTCTAGGGTCGACAAATAAAATGTATCTTCTTTTTTAAATATATTTTTTTTACCCTTTTTAATTAGATCCGTTTTAATAAGATTTTTGTATGAAATTCTAAATAAGAAAATGTATGTTATCATTCTATGACCGGTAACTTTTTAAGTCAGGCTCAGATTTTGATAGTTTTTTTTTCTTCTGATAAAAACATTTTTCTCTTAAAAACGTTTTTGCTTACTTTGTTTGCTGTTATCTGCAATAACACAGGCGAGCATTCCCCGTTCTGCTGAAAAGAAATCGAATTAAATATAAATAGTAACAGTAATAAAACATCATAATACCTTTATATCATTTAGATTTCTTTTATTTGCCGACCCAAATTCAAGATAGTGGGCAATCGAAGGAAAAGAAAGGATAACCGATTTTCAACGAACCAATTTTTGTTGATTTTCATAGAAATCGCCAAAAAAATGGATAAATATGTTTCTAAATATAATTCCAAAAGAAAGCAGGGAAGGTAGTTATACATGAAAGAGTGATAACTAATAGTATAGGGAGTATGGAAATTACACAAAAACACAGTTTTGCATTATCCCTATTACTCCGAATTTATTTATTATTTAGAATACGATTTGAAATTATATATGATTCAGAGTACAATTTGATCGGTCGATTGATTGATTGATTGATTGATTTACAACCAACAAATTATGACCCTTCTATGACTCACACACCCAATTTCTTTCTCATATCACATACTTTATAACCCCACTAGGGTCCACCAATGAGCACGCAATGAGTCAGTTTAGGGAAACTGATGAGTCATAAAGGATGCTCTCGATAGTTCTTGCCAGAGTCTGCCTTTGCAATCAAAGTTATGTTATACTAAATGTTAATATCAAAATTAAGAACATTAAGCTGCATCAAAATCAGGATAATTTAGAAATGATATGGTAGGCTGAAAGATATGTTTTTGCACATTTTATGATTTAGTTAATTCTCACCATACTTTATACATGTAGATGTTTGATTTTTTTTTGCCAATAGTTAACATTTCTTTTTACAACCCGCACATATTTTAGTGTGAACAATGATACACGACCACTTTTTATGTTTAACAAAATATGCAGGGTTTCTTTCTCATCTTCAGATCCGACATATTGTTTGTATTTTTAAGACGTGAGTCACTTCTCTTTGGTTTCTAAGAGTTACACCATAGCAACAGGTGAAGCCCCAGACGTTGTCTGTTCTCTTACAGATGAGTACATTATTTTTGCACTCAATACGAATTCGTGGGTCCAGAATGTTTGTGTTTGCCTCAGGTTAATTAGTCAATTAATTTAACTTGTTTGGTTTTATTGGCGCAGATCCTGCTTAAGAATTTGTTGGATGACTTCATTAGAACTATGTACCTATTTTGATGAACCTTTTACCTTTTCAGTCAATAGCTGTCGGATGTTAAACAAACATTAACGAACAATAAACATATCTCTCATATCTCTATCTCAATCTACGGATTCAATCATGCTATGACTATGTTTTATTAATCCGTTGACTAGTTGTTATCTTTTCTATTTGTATTTTAATTCGATTAATATAAAAATCCTCTTTTTTTAGGCAAGAACAAGAAAGGGTCGATCTCGTCACAAGCGAGCAGCACCGATGACACGATTGAGAAACCGTTATCGCCCAAGAAGATCGAGATCAGCGCTCCTATCATGCTGCAGTCGTCGACGTTGAACGAGAGTCAGACGCTGCCGCGGCCGGTCAAGAAAGTCAACGTGATCACTGTAAGTTCATGGTCATACATGATTCGAATGTATATGTTATATTGACATTTACTGGATAATATGTACATGTTCAAGTGGTCGAAGTTATTTCATTTACTTCTTCAAAAAAGGTGTATCGTCATTGGTCCGATACAAAGAGTACCAAAATCAATATTCTAAAGATATTTATGAGTGAAATTAGATAAAGATTAATTTAATTATTATGCATAATTGAGTATATCATACTTTTTTTAGGAATCGCGCGATGACACTCACATGGCAACGGGGCGACGGAAGAAATTCGACTCAGTTGCTAAGCATGCCAGAAACAAGACATTCACAGAGGGCGTCAATATCGACCCCGAGTTATTGATGGGATCATCAGGTTCGTAGACTGATTATGGCGGTTTTTACTTATGTATAGACAACTGTGAACTGAATCATTTGCGAATAATTCTGAAAACAATACTTTTACAAACTCCCCTGCGCATTTGCATGCTAGGTAAATAGTTGGTTTTTGTTTACAAACCATAAAACATTTTTATAACATATTAATATACATAATTATAGGAAGCAATGGCGACGTGCTGAGCCAACGTCCAAACGGCGGCCACAAATATCAAAACCGCGCTCTGCCACCAACCCCCACACAATCACCCACCCCTACCCGCTGCAGCGACGGATCCGATAAGAAACCCCTTCGCAAGAGCGTCACCATTCAAGAGACACCGCCTTCCTCGCGTGATAGCTACACCATGAACGAGGACATATACACGGACCCCATTGAAGAAGAGGAAGAGGACATTATGGGTTCATCCGCCGGGGTCACAGCGGGGTCAATGAAACCCCCGCGGTTCACGCTATCCAGTCGCAAGGCGCTCTCGTCTTGTGGATCTAGTCACGATAAAATCAAGTCAAATAGACCTGCCGTGTTTAGCACGCTACAACCAACTGTGAACTTATTGGCCGATTATTTGGAACCAACAGACACTCCCGAAAATCGGCCTTCGTTTATTAAACCGCCCATAGCAACGAAACCCGCTTCGCTTGGTAACGGTGTTAACAAATCAACAACTAACAGCAGCGGCGCACCTGTTCTGTTGCCTAGGAACACTGCCACAGGGTCGTCACGTGGGGCGCCAAAAGAAAATGGCGGAACGGATAACTATGTGTCAATGATCTACGTTAATACGGAAATGATCATCGATAAAACGCGGCCTCCGATGGACGTAGGTGATGGCTTCCGGTGTATGGCGTTCATCAACGTTGAGACGTTACTGCATGTCGCCAATACGACACAGACAGAGTATATTCACCAAGACGCTGATATCAACCAGGAGTTGAAGTTCAGTCATTTTGTACTGAAAAGTACCAAGCCGTATGTGAATCAGGGTGTTGTGGCCTTCTACAATGCACGGACGTATAAACTCAAGCCCAGTGATTGCCTTCTCATGGTACGTTGCGGTTCAGTATTTGGTTATAACTCGACTATCTATTTTAATATTTTTACTTATTTGAACATGAAATACAAATTGTTGTTACAAGATGATGATTGCCAAAGTAATGGTCGAATGTATAATGTACACAATGTAGTGCAGTGTACGTACCTTTTAGCAAACACTAAATGGTGAACATGATCGAAAATGCACTCTTGTTTAACTATGTTTGATTTTATACAATTCATTGCCAGTTGGTCAATAACGTGTGCATTCTGAATCTTATTTTTGATTTTCCTTTCAGATCTCAGCCAAGTACATCAACCCCGACCTATTACACCACTCGTGCGTCCACATGCTGCAACCCAGCCTCATCTTCAGTGACCGTATCCTAGCAACCTACTTCCCCGATTCAGTATCCAAGGCAACCAGCGATCCAGTGAAATCGAAGCCGGGAGAACCAATCAAATCCAAAGTATACCAACTGGGAGGCATGGTTCACACGAACATGGCGGTTATAACGTATCATTCCATTCACAGTTTCGAAGAGCATATGAAAAATGTGATTCATAAAAAGATTAAAAACGGTGAACCGTATGAGCGAACAGTGTGTTATTACATGTTTCAAATACTGAATGCAGTGTTATCTGCCCATGACGGTTCTTCCTTATACACTATAAAATGTGTGAATCTCAACGATATCTTACTCGTCGAACACCCGAATGCCAAAAACGAACCTTATTTGGTCATCAACCCGTTGCGCTCAGCTGACTTTGATCGCCTTGACGAGGAAACCCTCTGTAGTGATCTCATCAATGTATTACTCCAGCTCCTTAATCTAGATCCGCCCACGGACCCGAAATCACGTGGTTCAAGTCGCAAGATCCAGGCCAGTGGGGACACTCGATTTACTTCCGGAATGCGCCGATTCGTGGATGTACTCGAGAAACGGACTTTTAATTGTTTACTCGTTGCGCGCTCGATTATGGAGTATCTCCTGTGGGGCCCGGCTGACCGTGAGATGAAGTCATTATTATTAGCAGAGGACAGGGAACAGTCGTTTTGTATCTGGCTTGAAGTGACGCGGTGTAAGTTCGTAAATGAGCTGGCGTTGGGTCAACTGAATCGCAATTTGGAACTGAGTCATATGTTTCATTTTCTGTGTGCCGTCACAGGGTCGAGTCTGCTTGATGTCACAAAACTGCTCTATAAAGGAAAATAAGAAAATATTCATTATTATCGCCTTCAATAATGTATGCATTAAACCTGAATCAATGTCAGCTTTAAACGAGGAATAATATACATTTAAATAATAATTTGTGAAAAAAAGAGATAGAAATAGACGAATGGAAGTGGTATGTGTATTTCTTGCATAGATAGGCTATCTATTGTTCGAGCTATCCAGATTCCAATATCTAGATTTCTAGGTGTAAGCTTTTTCAACAATATGTTGTAGGTCTGTTTAAGCTGAGCTTTTTGTGAGAAAATAAATAGGTGTGCTTATTCTAGTATGTTTCCTTGTTTATTGTGCCATTCACTTTTGATTAAAAAGATAAGAAAGAACTATACTGAAATTACTTAGAAGAAATTTGTTGTAGAATCTATCAATCTTCCATTGCCTTGGTAAACAAAAAAAAATACACGTCTACTGAATATATTATTTTAGAGAATATTTCCGAAGTATTTCTTACTTTATGCAATGTTGTACGGTCATCTCTTTTCGTACTTTGAACAAGCTGCTGTGAATTTTAATTGTGTTCATTTTATACTATAATGGATTTGTAAAAGACCGATAGGTGAGTGTTGCCAATTAGTTTTAGGTGGTATGACTTTTAAAGTCGTTAACGTCACAAGGTCTCTTTAGATAATATTTATATCGGGTTATTAAAGATAAAATTATTCCTCTCTGGTAGGGTAAAATAATAAAGATTTATTAACTGGACTTACAATTTTTATATTCAGGCTTTTTTTCCGAAAACCTCATTGGATTGTTATTTTCAACAATGACAATAAACATTACATCGATTTCATCAGATTCCTATGATAAATGGAAAGATCATTATAGATTCTACGTTAAGTTTAAACTATCGACTCATGATCCAATAATAGAAAACCTTGTTTACATAACACTACCAACTTTTGTTTGTATTTTATTACTTGCTAAAGAAAATACATTTATCATGGTTGGTATAACCTAGGATCTTGCACCATAAAACAGCATAAAGATTATTTCAGAATAAATTGAAGTATTGCTTAAATGAATATATTGTACGAATAAGTGAATTCATAAGTCGAATACGTCTTATTTGCATCTTATTCTTTGCAGACTCCAGATTCAGTGAGGGTCTAAAAGTGTTACTATTGACCTGTACAGTATTAATTTATTTACCACATGTAATTGTCAATATTAATTGTGGCATAGCCGTTTATTTTGTATGTAATTTTCAATAAATGTAAAGAAAGCGAAAGCATGTTATATGGTTCTTTATTGAGTTTTGAATATGATATTTGTTTTGGTTTGCTTAGCAGATGCTTAACAAATAATTATTCAATAGGAAAATTGTTTGATTATAACTGTGTTTAGATAAGCTCAAACAAAAACATTTACTTGTTATTTTGCGGCGCTTATGGAATCTGAATCACAAACCTTTTTAACGAACCAGACCATCATCACGTGCTCCTGTATGAATGAGAATGAGAATGCGTTATTTTTTAAATGAGTAGAAACAGAATGGTTGATCAAACTGTTTGCAATAATCGAGATGGATTATGACACATTTTTCAACCGCTCTAAGTAGGTTCTACACACGAAATGCGGTCAATGATTTATTTTCAAGAGCAACTTTTGATTTGATGAACGCAACGTTATGATAAAATCTATGATTCATTAAAGCTTTCCATTATGTTTCATCCTGAAATAAGTACATTAAAAGCAAAGAGAAATGTATGTCAGTGGTTAGAAACTGCTATATAAGCCTACATGCGTTTTCCTTGTATTTGTCAATATACCAATGATTTTTTAACGAAAGATATAGATAAACCTATGGAGTTTAATCTAGATTCAGTTGCTTATGTGGATTATATTTTGTGTTATTTTTTTTCACTCATTTTCAATGACGCAATTTCCAAAACCCCGCTATGTCGTACTCAATTCGTCTGTAGACGTGCTTTTTCTCCTTCGTTGTGTTTTTAAAGTAAATTTCACGCGCTCTCTATAGAAATTCAACGCGTTTGATGTTTCACGCATCCAACGTACATGAGGAACGCATTTGGGCAAATGAATGGATTCATGAATGTTTTGAGACATTTCACTAAATTGGACACGTTTTTGAAAATATTAACATGCAAGATTTTTCTGAAAGACGACACTTCCTTATTGACCTACAACAATTAGGCAGTAATAATGCGTTTTATAAATTAAATGTTATTGACAGTTTCGTTTTCCAGCTATAGGTTTATTCTCTTTCAGATTGAAATCAACAATAGACCTCTCAGGGGTCTGTGCGCAAGCATGTGGAGCATAATGCATGTGTCCCCGCCCGTTCTTGCGCAATTATAAATTCCCGGAAATATTTATTCCTATATTTTTTCCGATTCTACATCATATTTTGATTCGTTATTTGTTTATGTTATTTCATATATATTTTGGGAAGGCACTCGTTATC
>LQRL01141581.1:552-22254 GCA_001703475.1 Hydroides elegans
ACCAGTACACATCAAGATAGCCTGATTTCGGAAACAATTATTGTAGTGCTCAGACACTGTTATCGAATTCGATGGTCCTTCGAGGAAAAACTACTTTGTATATACATATTCAATTTTTTTGCTTTTGCGCATTGTTAGCCTACATTTGAATAACACCTTATTCGAAATATCTAGGTCATTATAATATCCTTTTTATTAGGACATAATTTGATAAAAAATTATTTATTCTCGCAGAAATTACGTTTATTTGGAAACACTCCAGGTTTTGGTACATATGTGAAACGCTTATCGTGCATAGTTAGTGGCACCTTGCATAGGTGCTTGAGGTTTGATGCAACTTTTTCACCTTCTTTAGTTAACATTTATGATCAAAGCTATATTGAAACACTAATAGGAATCGCTATTAATGTAAAGAACTTATTATCATGTAAAACCTTTGTTCATGGTAAAAACAAAGTAAAACGGGTATATATGCATATAAAGTATTTTAAACTAATGTACTCATATTTATTCATGCTAATATTGAAGTTGTAACCATGATCCAAAAGGAAGTAGTAGGTTTATAACGTGGAAACCCTAGATTAACTGAAAATTAAACACTTCCTTGTATCTTATTTTTTTACCCATTGAAGTCATAAATGGTGTCACTATAATGTTGTTTTTAGCATGCCTGAAGTGAGGTGTCACAAATGACATGATTAGATAATCGATGTGTATTATTAACGTATACAAAGTACTTTCGCAGATCTGGCATACTGTTATTTTAAATAATCAAGATAATAGTAGCGCGTCAACCAATTGAGGAGTACTACATGTCGAACATTTTGAAATCGACAATTGTTTTTTTTGTATAAAATGAATTTAGATTCTAAATAATTATACAAGTATGTGAATCGTTTATGCATATCACCAATCTATTCCCGTTTTATCTCACACAGTTATATCCAGAGATTTCAATAAAAAACCTGATCCAAAAACGAACTCACTTCCAGGTCTTAATGATTGCACACATTGCAAACAATATTTTGAATTAGTGAAATAAATATTAATTGTTCAAGGTTTGTTAAAACTCTTATTTTTATTTATAATAACTAAGGTATAATTAACTCATGGTATATGATATTAGAATTAACGTAATTTGGATTTGTTTCAATAATACTATTTCAATCGTCTGTAATTTGTTGCACTTTTTCAGCATGGCTCTTTTTTCATTTAACGTCAGTTCTCTATTTGTCATATTTGCTTGATTTTTATTCTCTACTTAAGCTTTTGCTTACTATTGATATGTCCTTCTCAACGTAATCTTTAAAATGTGTATGAAGACTATATGCATATCAGATTATATATTATTGAAGATAAACATCGTTTAATTTATTGCGAATTTAAACTACATAAACTCAAAAATATTCAGGCATTATATTATTTGTTAATGTATATACTACATGTCTATTAGATCTAAAAAGATCCATGCCATATATGTGCAGTGCTCAGAAACATAAAAATGCATTCGGTAAAAAAACTGCATTGATCATGAAATAAATAAAAATAGTCAAGACACATCCTAATATGTATCATCCGCTTACATTTGTTGGACCGATTAAACACTACATTCAAAGGAACAAGATCAATAGTATCGTTTTGACCTGAATATCAAATAACATATTCTTATTACTTCCTTATCGCAGAAAAGAGGTTAATTTTGAAAAAAATACGGTTATAAGAATGTAGCTGTATACTTTCCTTTCCATGAAAATGGTGTTAACGTCAGTTCCTTATTTGTTATGTTGTAATATGTTCTAGGTTTTCTCAGCTATTGACAAATATTTGTTGTGGCATTCAAATATGTGCAATTATTATCTAAGTATACGTGTGTGTGACATGTTACATGTTAAAAACATCATGCAGGTTGAGGAAGCTTGTTTTCTATGTTGTGATTGATTAATATTACATATGTTAAAACTATTTATTGTTGCTTTAAATCTGTTTTTTTTTAGAATTAAAATCTAATATCCTTACGTAACGAAAACAGCATGTTAAAACCGGTTCCAATTTGCCATGCAATCAATCCTATAACAAATATTTGTGCTTGTTATATTTTGTACGCCTAATTAAAAAAATATGTAATCATAATTACTAACTTACGGAAGATGGTATCATAATGTTTATCATGCCATGGAACCTCCAACATATGCGTCGACGGGATAAAAAAGTGTGTGTATGGCCTTAGGTGTTTAGCAAAAAAAGAATATTTTTAAAATTAGATTCCAATACATTGTCCGCCTTTATTTGTAAACCTTTTTTAATATATAATGGGCTAAGCTAAAATTTATATCATATTTTCTTTGGACTATGTTTTCTATTATTCGCATTATTTTTCGTGATTTATTATTCGTTTTATTTTAAATGACAAAATAGTGCTTGCAGTCGGATAGCAAAACGTTTCCCATAGCTATGTTGAAATCGATAACACCTAGCAATAAATATTCAACAACAACACATATTTTTCACAATAGCGTATTGGGTTCTGTCGATATTGGTTTAGTAATGTATTTCCTCATCGTTGCTATAAAAGGAGGATCTGTCATGAATACATTTAAATTACTGTGAGAACAAATGTTGAAGCTATATGTATTTAGTTTCTTGTAAGGATAATTCTGATATAAATATTAATTTAATATATATAGATATAAACCAAAATCAAATAACTAAAGGTATGTTATAGTTTTATTTTTAATCAAAGCATGCACTCCGTTTTAATGACTAATACAATTTCCAAATTTGAACTATATGTATTATACATTTTATCAAGAATTTTACCCTCATTTACTTGCAAGAAATACATAAGAAATATAAATAATAGTTCAAATTGTAATAATTTATAGAATCGTTTGTCACTGATTACGTCTCGTTCGCACGCAATGTCGTAACAACATTCGTTGTAGGTATCTTACCGATTGAATGCAGCTTTCCCGAATGTTATACTTTCTCACGACGTAACAAAGCCGATTCTCACGCTCTAGACTAAACACAACTACTGGAGCATTTTTAAATTGGTCCCATCAGCGCGTCCTTATGACATTACTGGACGTCTTACAGAGCAGTTTACTGATTGCCATATTTTTATTTTGTTTCTTTTTTAGAATGGCAGGATTTGTGCACCGACAGGTTGGCATTCAAAAGTTTGGTAACGCGGTTGAAATACCAAACAACTGCATCGCTCGGCTCATGTACTATATGGAAGCGGTTACAACGGTCTTACAGATAAACGATCCAAGCATAACCCGTTTCGCAAAATTCCGCAACTGGTACCTCTTAAGCGATGAAGAGGAGAGTACCCTTTTGATGCTCTGCCTTTTATTCAGAGCGGATGAACTGATCGGGAAAGTATTCTTTCCGAGTGACGAACTTTGTGGGGACCATGGAAACCAATACTATAGCATTAACCAGGTGAACAATATTTTGGCGGTTCAGAATTCGGTCTTGGTCGGTGGTCAACAAAGAAGAGTTACCAAAATCATGGCCTTCAAAATGTCTTGGATGCAGAGGAATTATATGGATCCGCTCCAAGAGCTGAACACACGCATTAAGAGAAGAGATGCACGAAACTCCCAGGCCTGTACCATTCTTTAAATTAATTACGTCTATTCTATCAAGAAAAGTGCATAACAAGTGACAATCTTACGTTAAATTTTAGAACATTACCGAATATGAACATTTTAGATGCACTCTATATCATTTTGTCACAATACTAAGAAAGGTAGCTTGTATTAGATTTATAGTGAACAGTGCAACACCAGCTAGTTAATGATTGTATCATTGGAACCTTTATCTTTATCTCACCTTATCGTCGGAACCTTTTGCATCATAGCGATTTTCAATCGGTTTTTAAAGATATATGCATCAAATTGAAATGAGATTTCGTTCATTATATGATATGAAAGGTATTTATCTTTGGAATTTAAGATATGCTTTAGCTCTTCAAAACAATTTTCGGTAATTTGGTCAATTGATCTGAGAAAAACAGACAAAAACTGTTGATTTGAGGGAAAAGACTGTTTGATAACCAGTTTATGCTGAATAATAGTGCATATAATTATATATGACCAACAAGTTATAAAATTCCATTACATTATTATGTATATATGAATCTATACTTAATAAAAATACATTTATGAAACAGAAACACAATGAATTGCAAGGAAAATTTTATTCTATGCGTCAATATTTGCCCATACTTAATCTCCGTTGGCAATATATGTCTTCGATGCGTCTCAAGCAAGTTAACGTACTTTGCACATGGCTTACCAGGAGTGTTAACTTAAATGTGTCAATAAGTAGTGAGGAAGTCACTTTATACTCTGAGCTGATATTCACGATTATCACTTGTCAGTTATCCTATTTTGACAATATATACCAATGATAAAATATTGAGCATGAACAGACGGAATATCAAATCGCTTATACAAAAAAAACGCCTGAAAGTCACACAAACATGAAGCGCTATTTTATTGTCATTCAATTTGAAACAACAAGGGCATGAGGAAAAATGTGTCATATTAAACATGGTGAGATCGAAGTTCTACCGTTTTTACCGAAAAAACGTGTGTTTGAAAAGAAACCATGTTTTAGTACATATATGTGACGGTTTAATTAACATATCTAGTTTTTTTTCAATGCCAATAAAAACGGTTGACAACAAGATTGCTTCAGAGCATGTTGATTGTTCAATAACATTATTAAGCACGTAGACTATGGTTAAGTAGTGGTATGCATAAAAATCTGTGATTACTGTAAACTAAACAACTGCCTAGATTTATATTCATATACCGATTATTGCAATAATTTATTCATAGGTATTTATGTAAATGTAAAGCTATAACCAACCTTGCTGGCTGTTAATAGGGCACAGTAATTGAATAACAAGGAAAGCAGCATTAATTTTAAAATGAAATACTTCCTTACTCCTTACTTGTTTATTAAATGGCATAAAATGTAATTGTGTTAAATGGTTAAATATGTATGAATGTATATTATTCAATATACAGTACTGTTACACAAACATATACAAATATAAAAAACATGTTATTGTTATGTCCATGTTTGATTCATATGTTTTGTTAACAAAAGTTTTTCATAAAGTTGTAGAAAATTAAGTTGCTTTTTTGCAAAATCAAATATCGTGATTGCTGAAACATGCACAGCATTGAATTTGGGAAGAATCCATATATCGGCACAGCGATTAATACTTTTTTGAGAGCTTCTTCATGCTGATGTTATTATTGTTTCCATTCTTTTAATACAAACATAATAAGAACGGTTATATTGATATATCTATAAGCTGTTTTAACCATGAAAATAACTTTTCTTCCAGGTATATAACTCCCCTATTCGCTATTTCGCTATGTTTTCCTTGCATTATTTCATATTCTTAGCGATTTAGAAATAATTGCGATGGCCTTTAAAAAATAGCCCGATTTCGGAAACATTAAATGCAGTGCTCAGATACTGTAAATGCCTGCGATGGCCATTCGAGAATTGTTAGCTGGTAGTTTATTAACATGGTTGAACACCTTATTCAAAAGATCTAGGTCATTATTATTACATAGTTATAATTGCATAGTTAGATGAACAAGGCATCCTTTTTGCAAAAATGCGTTAATTTGGAAACAATCCAGGTTTTGATACATTTTTTGTGACGCAAAAGGGGCATAGAAATTGACACCTTGTACAAAGTACTTGAGGGCAGATGGAACTTTGTTCACCTTTTTTAAATACAAATGTATGGGCATTTTTCTTACTTATAGGATTTGCTATCAATGTAAAGGACTTTTATTTCAATTTTAAAACACCTTTATTTATTTTATTTGCCTTCGTTTTTTGCCTTACTATAAGCTTAGTCTAATAAGATTTTTTTTAATGAACAATATATATAACAATGGTAACAACGAATGCAAACAGGCTTAATGATCATGCATATAAAGTAAATTGAACTAATGTATTTTTATTTAGTTACATAGAGAGTAATGTTATTAGCATGGTTCATAAGGACGTAGTAAGCTCAAAACCAGGAAAACCCTAGATTACCTGAAAACAAAACACTTCCTTCTATCTTATTTGCTACTCATTGAATCCATAAATGTTGTTTTGAACATGCTTGAAGTGAGGTGTCACAAATGACATGATTAGACAAGCATCACCTTTCATTACACTTATCCTATTATTTAGCCTTTATTATGTTGAACTGTATCTTTGATTTATTTTAGTCGTAGTTCATTGCCCTATGAAAATATGCTTTATTCTAATTTCATAGTGATTTCAATACGAATACAATACGTATTGCCTATCGTTATAACTTATTCATCTAAAATCATATCAGTCAATCTGTGTAATTTTTTTGGGGCAAATTTCAGCTTATTTTGACAGTGCCTGGAAATATTAGGCATTGTTGAAAAAAATGCGAATGTCAACATACGCGGTTTTCACATATTGACTGCAACATTTACATGTCTATTGCCTTATTAAAGGAGATCTATGACATATATGTGCAGTGCTCAGAACCATAAAAATGCATTCGGTAAACAATACTGCATTTCTCATGAAATAAATGAAAATAGTCAAGACACATCCTTATATATATTATCCGCTTACATTTTAAAGGCACGATTTAACTCCATATTCAAAGGAACTAGATGAACAGTATCTCTCGGACATGAATATCAAATAACATATCCTAATTACTTCCTTATCGAAGAAATGAGGTAATTTTGAAATAAAAAAACACGGTTATAAGAATGTAGCTGTTTACTTTCATTTCAATAAAAATGGAGTTTAAGTCAGTTCCTTATTTGTTATTTTGTAATATGTCCTAAGATTTTTTTATATTTTAGATATTGACAAATATATTTGTTGTGGCATTCAAAAATGTGCAATTATTATACACGTATACTTGTGTGACGTGTATGAAATGTTCCATGTTGGTTGACGAAGCCTGTTTTCCATATTGTGATTGATTAATATTACATATGTAATAACTATTTATTATTTATTAAAGGTTTCTTTTTTAATCAAAATCTTATAGTCTAACACAAAGAAAACAGCATGTTAAAACCGGTTCCAATTTCCATACAATCAATCCGATTACAAATATTTGTACTTGCTATTTTTTCTAATGCCTAATTCTTTAAAAAAAATGCAATCATAATTATTGACTTGAGGAAGATGGTATCATAATGTTTATTACGCCCTGGAACCTCCAACACATACGTCAACGGGATAAGAAAGGGAATATTTGTTTTTTGAAATTCGATTCCGATACATTGTCCGCCTTTATTTGTAAACCTTAATAATGGACTAAGCTAAAATTTAGATCAATTTTCTTTGAATTCAAATTAATATTTCTTTTCTATTATTCGCATTAATTTTCGTGATTCATACTTCATTTTTTTAAATGACAAAATAGTGCTTGCAGTCAGATAGCGAAACGTTTCTCATAGCTATGTTGAAATCGAAACCTAGTAATAAATACAAAACAACAGCACATATTTTTCCACTTTAGCGTATAGGGTTTCGTCGATATTGGCTCAGTAATGTGTTTCCTCATCATTGCTATAAAAGGAGGATCTGTCATGAATACATTTAAATTACTGTGAGAACAAATGTTGAAGATATATGTATTTAGTTTCTTTTTAGGATAATTCTGATATACATAATTATTTATTATATCAATACAAATCAGAATACAAACACTAAAGGTTTGTTTTCTTTTTAATTAAAGCATACACTCCGTTTTTATAAGTAATAAAATTTCATAATTTGAAATATCTTTATTATACATTTTTATCAGGACTTTTATCCTCATTTCCTTGCAAGAAATACATATGAATTATAGTAAAAATTGCAATAATTTGTAGAAACGTTTGTCGCTGATTAATATTTATACAGAAATTGTAAAAATAGAATTAACCATTTTACTGATAATAAACAAGTGTCTGTGCTATATTGTAATGCTTCTCTCTCGGCAAGGGTCATACCACGTCTCTTTCACACGCAATGTCGTAACAGCATTTGTTGTAGGTAATTTATAGATTGAATGCATCTTTTCCGAATGTTTTACTTTCTCACGACGTAACAAAGCCGATTCTCACGCTCTAGACTAAACAAAACTACTCGAGCATTTTTAAATTGATCCCATCAGCGCGTCCTTATGACATTACACGACGTCTCGCCGAGCGGTTTACTGATTGCCATATTTTTTTATTCTGTTTCGATGTTAGAATGGCAGGATTTGTGCACCGACAGGTCGGCATTCAAAAGTTCGGAAACGCGGTAGAAATACCAAACAACTGCATCGCCCGACTCATGTACTATATGGAAGCGGTTACAACGGTCTTACAGATAAACGATCCAAGCATAACCCGTTTTGCAAAATTCCGCAACTGGTACCTCTTAAGCGATGAAGAGGAGAGTACCATTTTGATGCTAAGTCTTTTATTTAGAGCGGATGAACTGATCGGGAAAGTATTCTTCCCGAGTGACGAACTTTGTGGGGACCATGGAAACCAATACTATAGCATTAACCAGGTGAACAATATTTTGGCGGTTCAGAATTCGGTCTTGGTCGGTGGTCAAGAAAGGAGAGTTACCAAAATCATGGCCTTCAAAATGTCTTGGATGCAGAGGAATTATATGGATCCTCTTCAAGAGCTGAACACACGCATTAAGAGAAGAGATGCACGAAACTCCCAGGCCTGTACCATTCTTTAAATTAATTACGTCTATTCTATCAAGAAAAATGCATAACAAGTGACAATTTTACGTTAAGTTTTTAAACAATACCTAATATGAACATTTTAGACGCACTCTTTATCAGTTTGTTACAATACAAAGAAAGGTGGCTTGTATTAAATTTATAGTAAACAGTGCAACACCATCAAATTATTTAATGTATCAGTTGTTATTTAATGTATTAAATCGATATGTTTATAAGTGCAAAGATTGTATAGATTCGTTTTATAAATTGAATAATTTATTTTTCGTGAAATATATTTGCATTTTGTACATTAGCCTGCTTGTATGGGAACCTTAAATTATGATTTAAATAGATTTTAGCCTATAATATAGTTGTTAATTTAACTAAAGGAAAGAATATTTTTTAAAAGTATTTGTGTCCGCAACAATATTCAAATTTAATTGTTACAGAATGATTTATCCTATCCTAGTTACGTGGCTTTCCAAGAACATGTATGGTTTGTAACTTATCAATTGAGAAATAATGAATAAAAAGGTTGATTGGCTTTGGATGTATTTTTGTTATAACTTATGAATGCATGTAAGCATGGCAAGTACGGTTTAAATAGATCTTGTATTAAAGTATTAATTATGTATTTCGAACAAAATTGTAAATACTGTATGGCTGTTATGTGTTTTGTGTTTTTCATTTGTTTATTTGTCTTGTTATGTTTTTCTAACACGATATTTTTTTAAAAAATGAAATACAACATAAACGCTTGTAATAAAAAACCGCATATGGTTACCGTAGTTAATTTTAAAAGAGACCATTCGTTTCCTTGATGATGCGTTTTAGTTCTAAGATTTAAAAAATATGTTACGTGAAATTCGTTTAATCTTCTAATATATTGACAACAAAGAGAACCTTTGGAATCATAGCTATTTTCAATCGGTTTTCAAAGATAAATGTATCAAATAGAAATGAGATTTCGTTCATTATATGATATGTAAGGTATATATCTTCGGAATTTAAGTTATGCTTTAGCTCTTCATAACGCTTTTCGGTAATTTGGTCAATTGATTCGAGAAGAACAGACCAAATGTGTTGATTTGAGATTAAAGACTGTTCGATTGTCTTTTTATGCTGAATAATAGTTGATATAATTATATAAAATCTATACTTAATAAAAAATACATTTATGAAACATAAACAAATAGAATTGCATGGACAATTTTATTCTATGTAGTACATGTGGCTTAGCAGGAGTGTTAGGGTTAAATGTGTCAGTAAGTAGTGAGGAAGTCATTATAAACTCTGAGCTTATAATTACGATTATCTAGCCTTAGATATCCTAATTTAACACTATATACCAATGATAAATCTTGAGCATGAAAAGACGTAATACGATATCGCTTTTACAGTTAAACGCCTGATAGTCACACAAACATGAAGCGCTTTTCTATTTCTATATTAATTCGAAACAACAAGCGCATGCGGAAGAAAACGTGTTGCATTAAACATGGTGAGATCGAAGTTCTATCTTTTTAAAGAAAAAATACGTGTATTTTGAAAGAATCCAAGTTTTAGTACATTTCTATGACAAACATAACGCACATAGATTGACACCTATATTGTTTTGAGAGCCTTTTTATGCAGATGTTATTATGTTTGTTTTCATTTAATGGAAATGTACAAACATGGTTATATTAACATATCTAGTTTTGTTTTCAATGCAAATAAAACGGGATGAAAAATATTCCTAATTATATGTTAGGGTTAATCATGAAAAACATGTTGATTGTTCAATAACATTATTAAGCACGTAGACTATGGTTAAGTAGTGGAATGCATAAAAAATCTGCGATTACTGTAAACTGTAATCTGCTTAGATTTATATTCATATACAGATGATTGCAACAATTTATTCATATGAATTCATGTAAATGTAAAGTTATAACCAACCTTGCTGTTGATATGACACAGTAAATGAACCACAAGGAAAAACAGTATTAATCTAAAATGAAATACTTCCTTACTCTTTACTTGTTTACTAAATGGCATGAAATGTAATTGTGTCAGCATGTGTAACTTCTGTGTTTATTACATGGCCTCAGTGAGGTGTCATAAATGGTTAAATATGCATTAAGTTATATTAGTCAACATACAATACTGCAACACAAACATATATAATTATAAACTAATATATTATTGTATATGTACATGTTTGATTCATATGTTGTGTTAACAATGGTGTTTCACATATCCATAGAAAACTGGGTTCGAAGTATTTCTAAAGTAGTCATTATTAATTCTGAGCTGATATACGAGATTAATAGTCTATGTTTCCAATTTGTCATTTCGTCCCAAAATTAAACACTCTAACGCCCCTAAAAATATGCGATATTGCCAAAAAAGATTGCTTAAATATGTAGTGCAGTGCTTGTGAAGCATTAAATGTATTTGAAAGAATGACTGCATTGATTCTAGATGAAAGACAAGCTTTTGCATGACAAATCCATGTTCATTCATAGCTCATACATAAATAAGCCGATCGAATACCATATAAAGAAGAACTATGTCAATTGAATTGAACAATTGCACAGCAAATTGCAAGGTTGTATCAATACTACTTCCTTTTCTCCAGAAATTAAGTTAATTGGAAAGAATCTATGTATTGGTACATGTTTGTGACTAAAACAGTACATAGCGATAGCCATCTTTTTGTAAACGTTATCATGTAATTTGTCTTCCCTTCTTTTAATAAAAATATGTAAACATGGTTAAATTGATATATCTATAAGCTTTCAAGCCTTGAAAGTGGGTCTTATTCCAGATGTTTTATTCCAGATGCATAGCCTATTGGTTAAATATGTTTTCCATGCATCATTATTCGCAGCTATTAAAAAAATGATAACTGTGACCTTGCAATTAATTCTTTAATAACAATTATAAGCAGAGTTAAATTGGTTTATAAGAAAGCATATTAGCTGTTATTTATCATTAACAACCACCTAAACTATATTTTGTAGAACTAATATTGTAGTTATATTTGTTTGTCATAATATGCTTGCGTATGAACCAAAGAAGACCAGTTTATATTCATAAGTTATATTCATAAACAATCGCATTAATTCATCCATTTATTTTGATTTAAAATCAAATTTATAAAATTATGCACGCGTTAGGCTCAATATATGTATAACAAGGTAAAATCAAGATTAAGTGAAACACTTCCTTGCTCTTTTCTCTTTTCTAATTCACAATACAAATTGTCTTACCATGTGTAGCTTATGTCGATATCACATGTTTTAGGTGAAGTGGCAGGAGTTACATGAATACTTCAATATGTATGTATTTATACTAGATTCATCATACAATACTGCAACAACATTTAACACAATTGACATTAATATCTTATAGCATTTGTAGTGTCTCCATGAGTTATGCAATAAGACGAGTGCGCATGAAAATAGCTTGATTTCGGAAACAATAATTGCAGTGCTCAGATAATGTTAATGTATTCGATGGTCTTTTGAGGGAAACAGAAGTTTCACGATTCAGGGATGCTCATTGTTGTTTGATACTTGATTAAAGCGGTTGAAAAACTAATTTCAAATATCTAGATCAATATTATAACATTGTGATTATAACATAGTTAGATTAGATTATTTTATTTCGTAGAAATTACATTCATTTGGAAACAATCCCGGTTTTTGGTACATATATGTAACGCAAATAGTATATATTGAATGACACCTTGTTTTAAGTGCTCGAGGGCTCATGCAACTGTGTTCACCTTCTTTTAATAACACTATATGAATATGGCTAGATTGACACACTTACAGGATATGCTATAAATGTAAAGTATATTTATTTCAGTTATATAACACCATTGTTTATTTTTCTTTGTCTTCGTTGTATTTTTCTGTTCTCGGTTATCAAAAATATTAGCGGACGAAATATGCCTCATTATAAGCTTAGTTTGATAGGATTTTACTAATGAATATAAACATGATTGAACAATATAGAAAAAAAATGTAAATACGAAGTTACATTATTATGCATATAAAGTATATTAAACAAATGTTTTCATATTCATTAATATAAAAAAGTCCATGCTCTATAAGGACGAAGTAAGTTCAAAACCAGGAAAACCCTAGGTTAACTGAAAACTAAACACTTCCTTGTATTTTATTTGTTTACTCATTGAAGCTATAAATACATACAAAGACATGGAGTTAAGTAAGGAGACGTTGCGATACCTTGCAGCTTCAAGGAGAACATTAAGGCTTGACAACTTTTGACCTGTGCTCATATCAATCATCATATCAATCCCTAATATGGCAGTGACAAATTCTTTTTGAAAAAAAAACAACAAAAGTTTATTTTTGGTATATTACCAATAATGAAATATCATGGATCATTTTCGGAAATCAAGTAAGGAGACGCTGAGACACCTTGCAACTTTAAGGCGGAGAACATTTTGGCTCGACAATTATTGACCAATGTTCACATAAAACATCATATCAAACCCATATATGGCAGTGACTAATTCTTTTGCAAAAGCATCGATAAAATTTAGCATATATAATAAGCATATAAAATTGTAAGATATATTTTATTTTATCAGTCCATATTTGATGCATGTATGGTTGAATTTGTTTTATTTTTTTTTGCATATCAATAGTAAATGGGGTTTGAAGTAGTTTTTGGAGAAGCAATAATTAATTCATAGCTAATAATTAGGATTTATAGTCGATGTTTTTATGTTGTCATTACAACTACAAACATAAAAACTGCACACACAATGTTGGGATTTTGCCAATCCAATGGCCTGAAGCGAAAACATATGTAGTACTCAGAAAAAAATCAATGAGACATTGTTTTCATGACTCATAAATATTCATTTATAGCTCACCTATGACATATCGATTAAACACTATATAAAAAAGAACTGGTCAATGGTAGTGTACGCTTGTGCAATAAAATGCAAGTTTATATAAAACTGCTTCCTTTTCCTAACAAGCCATCGTAGAGGGCCAAGCCCCCAACCTTCCACCCGACAGTTTCCATTCCCCATCCTACCCTCTCTTTTGTTTCCACGTTTGAATATTCATATTTTACCATTTCCTTCTCCTTTATTCCTCATCTTTTATTAATCTAAATATCTAATACATGTATTTCATTTTTGATCATGAAAGAAAATAGGCTATATATTTTAATTCTTAAATTTAAAAAATTATACATATCTAAACCAAGCATCATTCATATGTTAATTTAAAAAATATATTTCAATTAGTGTTAAATAATTAACGGGTAGAGTTTTCATAATAAAACATCATATTTTAAATTTAATGGCATGAATTTCTTATAAAATCGTTATTTTGTGTGATGAATACAACATCTGTATTTATTGGTAATGAATTTGAATCAACCGATAAGTAAATACCAGCTTACACTATTTCAATTGTCGCACTTAATCCATTGTTATATAAAGTAAACAATGAATTAATTGCGTCACAATTAAACTGTTACTTGTTGTTGTTGCTAAACATAATTGTTGCGTCATAATTGTGCGCACCATATATCTCCAAAAAAGTAGCAAATTTTCATCTTTAAATCCAAATTCCTAATTTATTATTCATCATTTTAAAAAATGAAAAGGTCGCACATCTACCTTGATATAATTTACACATTCCATCCCACTCATGTTTATAGCTACATACTACCGTTTTCGTGCTAGGCCTTGACGAAACTTTTTTTGGCCACTTTTTGGGTCGAAAATATGGAGCCGTTCCTATAGCCCCTCCGGGCGCCTAGGCCCCGGTTGGGGGCTAAAAATTATTAACGTAATTTTGGAAAGAATCCATGTCGGTGACAAAAATATAACAATTTGGGAGCTTTTGAATGCTAATGTAGTTTTGTTTGCTTTCTTTAAATTGAATGTATAAACCATGCTATATTGCTATATATAGGCTTCTTTATCCATGAAAATTGGTTTGATTTCAGCTGGGTAACTTTCCTATTATGCTATGTCAAGGACTAGCTTAATCAGACCTTAACACATAGGGTTGACTGTCCACTGGCATTATTAGTCACATAGACGAACATTAGATACCTTTGTATGTATAAACATTAAAACGATCATATATGTGAAAAGTTCAAATATCTAGTAAATAGTTTTTTATTATTATAACGTACATTGCATTAAAGTATCCATATATTTTAATAAATATGTAAAATTAAAACCATGCTCCATAAGGAAGCAGCTAGTTTATAACCAGGACAAAACAAGATTAACTGAAAACGAAACACTTCCTTATATTAACTTATTTACTCATTGACACCAAACAATGATGTCAACATATTTTTGTTGTTAGCACGCTTTAAGTGAGGTGTCACAAATGGAAAGATAAGATAGTGGATTCAGAATGGGTAGCATTAACACAATTCTCTAAGCCTGAATGTCTACGTAAATAAATGAATACATTAATTCATAAATTATTAACATAATGTTGTGAAACTCTACATTATTTGTCTTCAAATGTGTTTTTTTCGAATCGACTATAAGTGCTTGATCCACATAGGTGTATCTGTTTTTTTTTGTTTTAAGGTTTTGAAATCTAAATTGCATGCACCTTTAACATACATGAATTCTTTACGAGGGGCAAAACTTAGGAACGTTGAGGTTTCGCTCTTAATTGGTGCACACTTGGAAACATTTCAAAAATCTAAGCAATTTTCAGAGTTTTATTGAAAAACTGCGAAGCAATTATTCTTAATTGTCTTCAATTTGTGGGGAAAAGAGTTTATATATATTCCAATCGCACAATTATGGCTATGTTTGCATTAAACCTTATATTTATGTGATTTAGGCACATAAGATCAAATTAAACTGCTCTCACCAGTTATGATATTTTTCTTTAGTTCCCACGTGTGCACACAAATAAAGCAATACCACAATGTTCTAAATAGTTGTTCTTGTAAAGATTTATATATGTTTAAGATGAATGCTTTATAGATATCAAAATCTCAAAAAAAAAATTATCGAGATAAATTCATTGGAATTAAGCACTATAGTAAATATAAAAATGGCAATCATATACACATATAACCATTCCGATCCCGTTTTATCGCGCACACTTATATCCAGAGTGTTCAATAAAACCCCGAATCTTATCCGGATTTCATCATAATTTAAAACTGTTGATGATCGCACACTTTGAAAAGAAGAGTGAGTTTTTTTTTGTAATCGGTGGAATAAACATCAGCTTTAGTGAGGTTTGTAAAGAGTATCATTATTAATTAAAATACTTAGACAAATCCAATCGTTAGGATTTGATTTTGCATGAATAAGAATAACATGGACCATTCGCCGGGTTTTAATTTTCACTTTCAAAAGATAAACCGTCGTCGCATTGTGCTTTGTATGCAAAAACCATACATGTGCCAGTGTCGTGCTGTATTGTAATGTTTTAGATAAATGTTATCATAATTTGTTATTTATTTATGGTTTGCGGATAACAATTGCTAGAAAAAATCGGGAAATGATAAGGAAGCGTTTGATAAATGTTTTCAATTCAGTAGTTTCAAACTATACTTATGTTAAAATTGTTGTCTTTAATTACTTAATTGATTTTATCTATTTTATTTTCATATCTTCAGCATGGCGGCATTCGTTCATCGTCAAGTTGGATTAGAGAGGACCAGCTCAACGGTAACTGTTCCTAACAACTGCGTTGCCAAACTCATGTATTATTTAAAATGCGTTGCTCAAGCCCTGGAACTAAATGATGCCCAAACGAGCCACCTGACACAGTACAATAACTGGTATAATCTGGATAACGAAGATAGGAGATCGCTTCTAATGCTTTGTCTGTTGCTGAGTCCAGATGAACTAATTGGCAAAGTGTTTTTCCCTAGCAACGAACTATGCGGTGACAATGGTAACGTCTTCTATAACCTCAATCAAGTAAACAATGTCTTAGCAGTGTCCGGTTCCGTTTTGGTCGGTGGTCAACAGAAAAGGGTCACAAAAATCATGACCTTCAAACACGTCTGGATGCAAACCAACTATTTCACGCCGATTCAGGAATTGCATGGCCGGATCCAACGAGAAAATGCCGCTGCCAGAGCTAGAGCAGTGCAGGCTAGAGCGGCACAGAGTAATAACTCGCAATCATGTGTTATTCTGTAGAACTATGGTTACACACTGATTGCAATCGCTAAACTTAAGTGAAAAGTTAAACAAAGAATCGCATGTTATGTGTTACTTAAGCGTAAATAATCTTAAATATTTAGATGTGATGGGGATATTGAAAATATTTATATCAAAAGGACACTTGTCTCAGTCGATCTATGAACTCGTCCGGGTAAATAAGGTTGAATAAGCTGTATCGATTATATTTGCATGTTTGGAGTTCAAGATATGTTTAAATTAATCATCATAGCGTTGCAGAAATCCTTTTCATAACCTGCAGATTATATTACTATCGGTTGATTTATATCCTATCGTTTTTAACAACTTTCCTAATTATTTTACTCTTTCTTATCTATACTATGCATATTTATGTTTTTATTTTGTTTATGATTTGTTGTTTGATTCACATCGTATATCTTATTTATTTAAATTGTTACAGGATTTAAATAAACATTTTAAAATTACTCGTTTCAATAGAATCCAATTAATAAATTGTTTTGTTCAAAATCAGCCTAATATTTATATGGAGACATCATGCTATACTATATACAACCAGCTTGGTTATCAAACAATTAAGATGGATAAAATCAGAAACACACATATTACCATGAATAAAAAATAACATCATTGAACTAATTTGATCAGAAAAAAACAACAATTTCTAGCATTCGCGACAAAGTATTTTTTCGTCTGTAGTTTTTTTTCACACACACTGTTTTCCATTGACATAGGTATTTATTTCAAAATCCAAAAAAAAAACTAAAATTCCCGGCAAGGATTGTTTCATATAAAATATCCAAGTCAGCAATGACTGTTTCAATAATATTTATCGTTATCCAAATCGAAATTGTCGTTAGCTCTTTTTAATTCAAGTCTAATTTACGTCAAATCAAAATAATGCATTATGTCATCCATGTGCTACCTGTACGGTTTCATGGTTTAAAATTCCCTGAAGCTATTTGATTATTATTTATATACATAACCAGGGTATATATATATGGTCAAACATGGGCAACAACAGGACTACAATAATTATAGATATCCTAATTGCATTAGGGTGACTATAATTACCCTGAAATATTTTGGGGCAACTACATTTAGCATGTTTTTTTTCATTTAATATACTAATGAAAGGGATGAGTCATAAATGTTCTTTTTATCGGCTTCATGACTATTTTAAATAGAAGCTACTTTTAAAAAGAAAATAAAGAAACATTAAGGCTTAGATTTTTATGATCACACAATATTATCTTAAACGATGACGTAATGACAGGATATCCTAATGTGAGTTTTGCTAATGATTGTGATACCGCTCTAAATAAAAGATTGGAGACGGAGGATATCTATGTCTAGTTCATTATTTAATAAAAGTGTATTTATAATGTGCTCTTTAAGTGTAAACTATTTTTGTATATAAAATACCCTTTGCATTAACGTTACTATAAAATATTTAAATCGAACGAAATAATGAATATAATCAGTTATGTACATCACCTTAATTGTTTTAGGATATAACTAAAACAAATAAAATTAAAAATTAGAAATAAAAAATTTAAAATTTAAAATTTAAAAATGCAGTCGTAAACGAAGTGAGTTCATTCCGTAACTGTTTATTTATCACGTTAGTAATCCGTTCTATTATTATGTAGTAAAATTCAATGCAAAATTAATCTTGCAGAATATATATTATAGAAATGTAATATACGAGTATCATTATCAACAATTCAAAAACTATGGATATTTGATGAAACATCTAAAACACGCGTTGTTTTTTGAATTTGCCATGCTTCATATATTATTATTATTGTCGATTAAAAACATCACCAACATTACCGATACGATAAATAGCAAACCCTATTAAATAAAAATCTGAGATTCTAATTGGTTTTATTTTATATGGAATATTGTGTTACACGGAGTGTTACACGGACCACTTATGCCAAAAAGTTAGATAGTAATGCATCATATGAATATCTTTGAGGATTGTTTTGAGAGCATAATTTTATATTATATAAACATACAGATAGCTAAATATCAACAATTATGTAACAAACATAATTGTGTTTATGGGCAGTGCGAGATCCTAATGTTGTTACATGTAAAAGGCCATTGTGTATTTTCTTGTCTTAACGTCCACGTTTACAAGCGAGTGGTAAAAAAATATGTTATGGTTTGTATCCTGTATGTTTAGCACTGGTTTCTATATGCATAAAATTCTTAGCATGTATGTACATAAAAAACTCTACACCATGTGTATTGTTTTCTCATTCGGTGACAAGACACTGAACAGTTAAGTTCAATTATTTTCTTAAAACCCTTTTCAACCTACCATCAGTGGTGTACAGATGGTTTAAGTTAAATATATTCATTTGAAAAAGTTATTTAAAAAAAATTATTTCAATAACATGTCTGTTCTTGTAGTTTATTTAATTCAAATTTGTTGATTGTTGGGGGCAAACTAAAAATGCAATATTTTCCATTATTTCATTTACATGGCATAAAGTAAACTGTGTATATTGTATACATTTGATTTTTTTACCAATTTCAGTAAATTGGCTTAACGGCAAAACGCAATTTCGTGCTATGCATTTTTCCAAGCACGAACTTAGTTTTTAAATATCTGGGACGGGGACAATAGCCGATTAATTATGTCTGCGCCCGTTGAACATGTTACATGATATAAAGATTCGAAAGGGTCATATTGCAAAGATATACATATTTTTATATTAAAAGTTATGAAAAGATACACATTAATGAGAATATAATGTGGATGAAATGTGTGTAAACAAGACCAAGGGCTACGACAAACTGGCAATAACGACAAAAAAACAAACCAACAAACATAAGTAGCACCGATATGAAAATTAAGAAATACATATGATACTAGTATAAGCTAGTGTTACAGCCGGCCTAACGTGCATTTTTCCGTAAACGTTTTTATATTATTTTCTGATCGCAGAAAGCCCACATAACACATAGCCTTCCTGTATGTCAAGTACGGGCATGCTCTTGCCCGATTCGCACACCGTGTGTGCTTCACTTGAGCTTTCTGCGATTCTGTTATCATAGAGTGCTCACAGCATACAAATGACATACATGTTTTCTCCTTTGCGCTGCCTACGCGCAGTCTAAGGGCAGAAACCCGTTCGCGTAACGAACGTGCAACTTGCGAGTAACGTGTCCCATACGAGTTCTTCAATTTACACATAGAAAGCCCGCAGAGCAAGTACGGTCAGTTGTAGGACTAGCTATAAAGTGGTTATAGAAACTCTAAAAGAAAAATTAACAAAGTATTGACATCATGTTAAATAAAATACGCCATCAGGTATAGTAATGTTTGGTTTATTGTTGCATATGAAGACCCTCTATGCGATTATTTATCCTTCACATACTGTTTTGGATTATAATAATGGACGGGGTCGAACAACAATCCTGCGATGTTGATTTTGATCTGCATATTTGTTTTTTTTTTAATATACAATATGACGTTTGAAGATTTCAAGTAAGTTGGAAACTTACTTTTTATACTTTGCCATTAAAAATCTTGCACTTGTTTTCAATAACCTTTTAACCTTGCTTGGCCAAATGATTGTATAGTTACCGTATGTTTTTATGGATTATTTCTTCCCGTCAATTTAAGGTTTGATATGTCTTCTTTAATCTTGAAATTACCCTTGAGGTTTAGTTTATTCGAAAACGAGAAAGTCCAGGTTTCCTTCAAACATCCTTTCATGTAATTACGTACCTGGTATGAACTGGTTTCCGTTGACTTCCTAGGATAAAGCAGCCCAATATTTGAATTCTAGGTAAAACAATTTATAAGTTTCATTGTAGTTTGAGTGGTTTAGGTGTTTTTGTAAGTACATCAAACATAATCAGATGTTGAGTGACCTTCGTTATAATTTCGAAAAAAAATGTATGGGTAACATTTAATAAGATAACCTACCTTTATTGCAGCACTAAATGGTAAGATACTCAAAATAACGCACATGCAAATTTGTATGCAAACGTGAATATTGATGTCCACTTGTGCAAATTTAATTATATTGATATTTCGCACATATATTTTGAAAAAATACTTACTATTAACATACGTGTGATTGCTTACGCGAATGAATAAGCAAGCATATGAGTTCGCATTTGCGTTTACTTCAGTACGTACACATAGTATTTGAAATATATACGTGCTTGAAACGTATCGACAGAAGAATTGATGTCAAATATAAAAGATGTAATTAAACTATTTAGACCATAAAAACGCAAAATAAAGAAGAAAACAAAGAGAAACATATGTCATCAGTTGTGTGTTCCTGTTCGTTTATGCATACAGACTTGGCATACAACGTTCGGTTTCTGTGAAATAGGATAAAAACTTATTTGGTTTAAATAAAAACTAAAACATATCACATGACAAATATACATAATAAATAATCCTATTTTTTGCCATAATATCACACCTCATTAAGTTTTCGGTGACATATAACAGATAATTGCATGATAGATGACGGTGCTTAGCATTTTTTGTGTTCATGTTCAAATTAGTGTATAAGTGTTTTTGTGATTGTGACTTTGGTGATTTTTTCATTTCAATTAGTTCGGCGAGACATTGACTGTTCACCTTGTGATATTCATTTATTGAAATAACAATGAATATATGGATTAATTTTTATCGAGTTATCGAACACTATGTTTTATTTGCTATTGATATCACGCACTTATATCAATACACTACTTTTTATAGTATTTTTATACTGTATCATATTTCATGTTTACC
>LQRL01141582.1:7732-21344 GCA_001703475.1 Hydroides elegans
ATTGCTATACACAGCTTGCTTTACTCAATAATTTTAATTGATCAGGGATAGAGTAAAAGATCGATTATTCATGCGCAAGGCTTTCAGGGATAATCGTGGCAAAGCATGTGTGTCTGCTTGGGGTTTTTGACATATGCGCATTGATCATATTTTTTTTTGTAAACAGAGCAGTGTACCGTGGTCTTGAATAAGGGTCGACTGTTTTTGTCGTAGATATTGTCATTCTTTTCGCGAAAATGTAATGTGGCCTGATCACAAGGGGGAGAGCGTTTCTCTTATAACGACGTGTTGATGTTGCAAAAGGGAATAGTCATTTTTTGGCGAGAATAACGGAGTAACGTAAATACAAGGGTTTTTGCCTGTTTATTTCTTTTTCTGAAGGTGAGTGTGCATTGATTTGGAATTATTTCACAGGGTCGGATTTATTATTACTACTGTATATAATATAAAGGAATATATTGTATATAACCAGTTGCGATCATTGAATGCTAAACCAATTCTAAAGGACTATTCTCATTTCTAAATATTCATAATTTAGGATATTATTTATTTATGGGCTGAAAATTTCCAGGTGAGTTGAATTTACGACATTTTTTTGCATTAATTATTTCTAACACATTTTTACCGTATACACAATATTTGATTTCGCAGCCGATGCAAACAATGCGAGACTAACGGTTGATATTTTATAATTATTTCACATCATTATTTGAGCGCCAAGGGCGCAACTGGAATTTCATTCATGTAAATTTAATACATTATATAATCTAAGTTGTTTTGGGGCGTGCAAGCGACAGTTAATAAAATCGGTGTACATATTTCAAATTGCATTCCATTTCATGTCATACAACTCAATTTCATATCACTCAAACGCACTTACATGTAATCTTGAAAATATACAAGGGGCTAGCTCAAAGATCTAGCAATGTCGGACTATCATGTTTGTCGATTTCAAGTTTTGACAAAACGAAAGCATATAAAAGTAATGAGAAGGTTTCATTAATTCACAACATGATATTTAATAAAATATTAAGTTAAAACATGATTTGAGCAATACTTGAATAATCAGATATATCTACAGAAAATATAACGTTATCGAATATTCTAATCGATGATATAACAATTATTATAAGGCATACATAAGCGAATCTCTAAATTTATCCCTTAGGGCCTGGTCAAGTCTCATAACGCATTATAAAACAAAAACAGATCTGAAAAAGAAGCTACATGAAACGTCCATTCAGTGTGACCGCACGCTTATGTTTCTTCATTTCCAGATGGGAATAGTTTGGGTTTCTTTTGTCATGATGGATATTTTGATAGAATCTATGAATTTCGATTTGCAATTTGACTTTTGTTTTGCATATAAATGTAAAATGGAAAAAAAAATTTACAAGCGACACGTTTTCGAAGCATTCTTTTTGGAACACCAAAAAGTGTCGCTGCGTTTTTAAAGAACTAGACGGTTATTTAGTTCCAACTGATAATACATTCAAAACCGTTTTGCTAGGGAAAACGCTAGGAACAACTTTGTATGTGGCCAGACTTTTACATTTGAAACTATAATGATACAATAAACGCGCTTTATAACTTTGCATCGTGCGGGCGTGCGGGCGTGCGCACGATAGGGTTTTAGCGTGGACAAATTCCGATTTAAGCGTGGAGTGTTTTAAGCGGGCGGGCGTGCGAGCGTGCGGGCTTGCAGGCGTGCGAGCGTGCGGGCGTGGATAAACAAACATGATCATGTCGAGTTAAGTTGAGTTTTCACTTAAAGATGTTCATTTTTCAATTCAATTAGCAGATAAAATATATGATAGATAGATCGACTTAAATGTTTTTACATGGTTATTCAATATGGGTGTTGCCATTATCATGAGAATATAACGCATTAACTATTTGTTATTTAGACAATATAAATGATTTATTTACTAGAGTAAAGGTTATTTTAAACAATTTAGTGCAAATATTTTAACACTTATCATTTATTTCTTACAATTATAATAAGGGGTAATTTAATGCACCCATTCTCTTTCACGAATCTGTATACATAAAATGTCACATCGATATTAGATAGTTAAATACTTAGAGATTAATTTAATCTTGATATGGGAATTAAGATAGGTAGAAAAGGTATTGATTTGGTAGCTGGTCGAGTGATAATTGAGGCATATCGCAGAATGACGAACTGTTATGCCTTGTATCCTTTATGTACACACATAAGCGTGCGGGCGTGCAGGCATGCGAGCGTGGACAAAAATGAATTAAAGCGTGGAGTAATAAGCGTGCGGGCGTGGAATGTTAAGCGTGCGGGCGTGGAGTGGCAAAGTTATAAAGCGCGTTTACTGTACATAAAAAAAAAATAGATACGTAAAATGAATGTTGAAAGATTCTCTGTGATAATAGGACTTTGCCCGTCGTGCTTTCTTGCATCGTAGAAAAAGTACAATTGAACGATGATGTTTCATTCAACCCCTTTAAATGTATATTGAATTGTATTATTTAACGATTCGATGCGTCATGATAGTGACTTGTTTATCATTATGTTTTTCTCCATTTTTATAACATAGAAAGCAAATGGTTTTTACTATTGACATGTATTTACGCAGTTGATACGCTAATGATGACATTTGGTAACCATATAAAGTCCAGTGTAAGAATTAGTGATAAATTTTATTATAAACCATATTTTGCCTATATACATTGTAATGCAAGAATACCATATCATTTGAATCAATAAGAGCATGTTTCCCGCTATTATTAATTCCGAGCATTGAATAAATGTAAATGTAAATAAAAGTAGTTTCCCAATTATTGTATCGTATTTGAATATAAAACAATCCACTTTTTATTGTTTTCTTTTATGACTTCTATATTATTAGCTAGATAAGTCCTACAATTTGACATACCTGCAAGTCTTCATACTGCTGTCTTTGTAAAATAAATGTTGACATATGAAGATCTATATTTTAGCTTCATACAGTTACGTAATGAAGCAAATATAAGGTTGACGTGTGCGAAAAAAATACCTTAGCATAAATATTTAGAAAGTGCGATTTTCATTTTCGAACAGATATTCTCCAACATAACATTTGAGGATAACTTGCACATCGAAAATGGAACAGGTTGTAATAGGAAGAGCTCGGGATGGCTGGAATACGCCTTCATCCAGAATGGCTAAGAACACGCTCAACCCAATCAGACGAATTGTGGATACCATGAAACTGACGCCGAATCCCGAAAAGGAGATGATTTCGCTGTCCATCGGTAGGTTTGGGTCATTGCTTCTGTATGATTATTTGGCAAATGAAAAAGGAGGCATCCTGAAAATGAGCTGTGTTATCGTTATTTCGACTAGATATAAAAGGTTTGGTTGGTGACTGTATGTCACGTGTTGTGCATATTTGTGACTTTCTGGTTGGGACTATATGTCCCCGGGGTCAAAACTACGATATGTTTTCATTATTGAAAGATAAGTCCGGGTCGTTCGGGCAATATTTTGATAATGTTATTATGAATAGAAGGTATAGTGTGAATATATAGGAACGTCTTTTTTAAACGTATCAAAATATGGATATCTTGAGGATTTTTAAAACTGTTAGATTCCGTTTGATAATTGTTTAATTTGTTCGAATCTAAACTGATTGACATAGTTTTACTTGGGTAAAATCAAGGCTCTATTCCGGATAGAGAATAGCGTTTTAAATTCACGCCCATATTTGCAACCTTGTAATTTGAAACGTTTTATATTAAGGAAAAGATAATTAATTCAATTGCATATCAGGTTTTGAAGTGTTAACCATAATACAATTGATTTAACAATGGAATGATAAAGTTAATGAAATGAATCAATGAAACTTTTAAAACCAAAAAAAAACTGCACCAAAAATAGTTCTATTTGCATATTACTCAATGGGTTTTCATTCCAAAGCCATTTTTATGCTCATATCTATAGAATTCTATATGCTGATAATAACACGAAATAATTTTCTTCATTTCAGGTGATCCGACCGTTTTCGGAAACCTGCCACCGTGTCCGGTCGTGACAAACGCCATGAGCAAATCAGCACAGTCCATGAAGAATAATGGTTACGCGCCCTCTGTTGGTGAGAGCATGCAATTGTGAATTTGCCCATTGCATTCCCTATTTATGAAAAAACTGTATAATGTAGAGGATATATAATCTATATATCATATCAGGTATATATATGTTATATAGCTATATCCGCTAAAAAGTATATTATCCATTTTGACATCCGTAGATTGAAAAATATATATTCACATGGAAATTGAATTATCGCTTAGTATCACTAAACATTGTTCTATACTTTCGCTTTTTCATAATAATTAATAACATGTCAATAAGTTAAATCAATCAAAAACTATTTGAATTAAAAAAAACACTGTTTATGATTTGTTTATAGGTTATGAAAAGACTCGCGTAGCATTGGCTGAGTATTATTCAAAACCGGAAGCACCACTTTCATCGAAGGTAATCTATGTATTTCCATATATATGTATTTGAATTAATATTTAGTTATTGTAATATTATTTTTCATTGAATTTTGTATACATCTTTTTTTTTTTAGATATGAGTCTATTGCCATTTTAACTGCTGAAGACTAAATATGTTTGTGCTTCAGTCACTCTCAACAGGGCAAACAACAAAAATTTCCTAAATGGTCATACTACTACATATATTCTTATTGTGATTGTATAAAGTAGTTTCTATCTATGTTTAGGACGTCATTCTAGCTAGCGGTTGCTCCGGAGCTCTCGACCTTTGTATTATGGCTCTAGCGAATCCTGGTCAAAACATTCTGGTTCCTCGACCAGGATTTTCTTTATACAAAACTCTTGCAGAATCATTGGGTATTGAAGTGAAACACTATGATCTTCTGGTAGGTGTTTTAGGGAATCTTGAGCAAACTTAGTTCGAAACACAAGTTATTTTTCATATATTCTGTTTAAGTTGTTTTTATTATAAGAATTATAAACAAGAATTTGTATAGAATTTTCAAGTTGATGATGTCGGATTGTTCATTATGAAAATGCAGTAAAATTGCTACAACCCTGATTTTGCATAAACATTTGTGCACTAGCTTATATAGAATTTACAAGTATAACGTTGACGTGCATTTATTTTATTGTCTATAGATATAAAAAGGTCATATTAATTATTCAATAGCCAGAGAAACGCTGGGAAGTGGATCTCCATAACCTGGAATCGCTCATAGATGACAATACCGCCGCATTGATCGTGAACAACCCATCTAATCCATGTGGCTCCGTATATAAGGCTGCGCATCTTCAAGAAATATTAGCCGTGGCCGAACGAAATAAAGTTCCGATTATTGCCGATGAAATCTACGCCGATTTAGTGAGTTTCAGATTTTTCTTAATGGATTTCACACCACTTTCGTCTTTTCAATATACTTTGATGTTTAAATCTATCAGTTCCTTTTTAAATATCATAGAGCCCAAAGTATTGACATTGTAACAAACAATTTTGCATTCTCATTATGATGCGTCGTTGAAACTGCGTTTTAGTTGGTTGCATAAGAGAAAGCGCTGTGATATTATTTTTACGTAGCAGTATAGGAGAACCCTCCTATGTCTCCTTGAATTTGCCTCATCAATGCTGTTTAATCCAGAAAGAAAATAGTTATTCTACCACCTTACGACGTCGCTCGCTACCTCACTTGAGAGTTAGAATTTTAAAGTTGTTATCATATTGTTTTAGTATTACATTCAAGCGATTTTATACTGTACATGTTTTTCAGGTTTTCCCAGGCGAGGAATTTTTCATGATGGCAACGCAGACTACCACAGTGCCGATTCTGTCCTGTGGTGGTCTGGCCAAAAGGTGAGTTTGTATTTGCTGATGAAGTGACTGGCGCACAAAGCCATTTTTCCCTTACGTTTCAACAGGGTATGTTGAAATTAAATTGAAATTCCGACAATATGTATTCATTAAGCATATTGAAGTCATGCTGAACTTTACTATTGAGTAAAATATTTCAGTAACATTCCAACAAAATAAATGTAGTATTCTAATCAAACACCGAAACGTTTAACCATAAATGATCGATCATTGTTGCCTTTTGATTTTAGATGGGTGGTTCCTGGTTGGCGTGTAGGCTGGATTCTGATTCAAGATCGAAACGGTATATTTGATAAGGAGGTATGTCTTTTTTTGTAATTTTCCCATCATTGATTCAGATATTTGACTTATATTGAACATAAAAATCAATAGTTTCCTATTCTTTGAAAATCGTTCGTGGCTTAGATGAGAATGTCATTTAGAAAATAATAGAATAGCATAGACATTAGGTTAGTTGGAACGGAAGCCCTAAGATCTAAAATCATAATTCAACACTCATCGTGTGCCTCTGTTTCTCATTGCTTGAAAATTAAGTAATATTTTCTAATAATATTTTTTTTCCAGATTCGACGAGGCCTACTTGATTTATCTCAACGCATTTTGGGACCAAATACGGTTACCATGGGAGCGATAGAGACGATTCTCAAAGAGACACCCCAGGAATATTACGACAGCGTTATCAATGTTGTTAAGGTAACTAAATTTGCTTTCGTAGGGTCTAGCCATATTAAATGCCCTGTCACCCAATACATGGATGTATTTCTTATGGGAAAGTTCAAACGCTACCTAAACGCTTGTTGCGTTTTTAAAAACAAGCCTCGTTTTTCCCACAATTAATGCATTAGAAGACAAGGTTGGAAAAAAGAGAAAAAGCATCCAATGCGGCCAGGTACTAAGTAGTGATTTGATTTTAAGATGTTCGATATATCTATTTTTGTGTATATGATCGATATATCTTTGAACATATTTGAAAACTGGTTCAAACTGGTGGGGTTACGATTGAATCATGGAATGTGTAGTATATATTAACTTTACAATATATTATTCAATTCATATTTTCGGAATGATACGGTTTATATTCTTAAAGGGGATCATAATGTACTTTCGCCTGAATCATATTACATCAAAATAAGCCCATTAAATGCTTGGAACCGTGCCATGCATTTATCTAGGCTAAGTTATTGTGAATCGTTAATCATTCTTACATAAGGATGGGTTAAGAGAATAAAAACGCTCCTTTCATGTCAATATCTCGTTGTCTTTTTTCCAGCTAAGTTAACGATTCCCAGTAGTTCTTAAGTTCGCGCAGAAACGCAATATTACATATGATTTGATTATATTTTTTTAGGAAAGCGCTGACATTACATATGAAGCATTATCGAAGATTCCCGGTTTAAAACCTGTAATGCCTGCTGGCGCTATGTATATGATGGTAATATTATATCTATTTTATTCACAGTGTTTATCTTTAAAAAAATAGTAAAAAATATTCATCAAATATGGTGCGATGCCTTGAATCTGAGATTTCGTTTTTTTATCTATATTCTAAAATAAAATTATGCGTTGTGACATAACCGATAATAATTATTTCAAAATTTACCTAGACATAAGACGCACTGCTGGTATTATACAGTGTATGTAATTTGTTACATAACAATTCTAAGTGCCTAATTGTGTTTAAACTAATTGTATTGTTTAATTGTAGGTTGGAATTGATATGTCAGTACTAAAGGGCTTCAAAAACGACGTCGACTTTACAGAGAAACTCGTTACAGAACAATCAGTTTTTGCGCTTCCAGCTTCTGTAAGTCTTTTTTTTTTTTCACGTAATCATTTTATTTCTTGAAATAAAGAAATTGGAAGCATAACATCAATGCACTGTTCGATATAGTACGGTGACTTCTGATATTAAAAAAGGTTTAATTTTAAATGTCAATGTGCTTCAATTATCTAAGTAAAATTAAGCGTCTTCTAGGAGTTAGGTGTTGCACCAAATAAAACTAATTAACCAAAAAAATCGTGTAATGATAAGATCATGCTATTGCCAATTGCGCTTTGAAATTGAAATTGTAAAGTGCCATGTCATTTGTCTTTACATATAGAATTTATTTGAATCATCTTGAGAATATATTGTTTATATTTCAGTGCTTCCAATATCCCAACTTCTTCCGAGTCGTCCTAACGGTTCCTAAAAATAAACTGGAAGAGGCATTGAGCAGAATCGCAGAATTTTGTGCCGCGCATTCTTGAAAGAAAATAATTTTGCAAAACTGAGATTTCCACTGAATCAATGGATTTGTTCGCATTTAACTACGTGTATTTTGACGACTGTTTAAAAGCGAAAAATATAATCCAAAGAAATGTGTGGTGTATGTTGATTTGCTATTTTGAAAGATTTTAAGATATGTACAATTGTTATGGATGATTAGTTACAGAGTGCAGTTAAAATTGCAAAATGTAAAAGTTTGGTGATTTAAAATGAAGTCAGCATTGAAGAAATGGTTGCATTAACAATCTGTGAGCACCTTCCAGAGATTCTTTGTAAATTGGCCTGAATGAATCTCATTGATGTGCTCTTTTTAAAATGTTTTAATTTTTGTCGTTGTATTTGGATTTCAAATGGTTGTTATAAAACATATGGTTTATCTATAAGCATCTCATTGTCGTTCCGTTTTACTCATTATATTTTATTTAAGAATCTCAAAAGATAGTAAAATATAGTATGCTTTTTTTCTTATATTTTCAATATGCATAGAATCTCATAAATCTGTTTTTAAATTTGTATAAACCATTCCACAACGTGCCTTTATACGGTTGTCATAAAGTTGATCATGTTAACTTATATATATAAATTTATATATAGTCTACAGTTACTTTATAGATTCTTTATATTATATGTGATTCTTCATTTGAGCAGCTATGTTTTTATTGGAAGAGTAGAGGGATTATAGTTTTTAGAATATACGTATATTCATGTTTTCTGTGATTTTGATGAACGTTTTTGTTTTCATATTGTTATTCGAAAGGCTGTATGTAAAACTCGGGTTTGCTCAGTTGCAGTCAGATGAAAAAAAAACAAATAGCCTGCACAAGATGGTATATTTTGAAATGCATGGAAAATTTGATAAATATACCGGTATATAGATAAACAGTGATTTGATGCCTTAGAAATCCGTATTGTTATCTTATGCACAATATATACTTGATTAACCACAATCAAGGTGTGAAATTTGATAGTGATAATTATTAATACACTATAGGTATGTGCTTGCTTGCAATAAATGAATAACAAGAAAAAATATCGTTTTTGATTTTTTTATTTTGTGAAATAAAACAATACGATATAATTGAATGGATCGGTGGGGGAAATCACCAAGCAGTTTTCTGATGTAAACAATTCGCTCTGTGTCCAATACATTTGTCCCTGGTACAAATGTATGTTACATGAGCATATAACAGGCCACCTTGTTCCCCAGAAATTCTAAGTTGGCTTGCAAATTGTGATAGTATGCTTGGAGATTTGAGTAACGCCGTTTGGATTTTCTCCCCCAATTCTTACAAATGTTTCGTGCCATGCTCTTCTTCGATATTCCAAAACCCGTACGCCACAAAATGGAGGTGGTGTCCCTTGCATACGATGCTCAACCCCGATAAACAACCCTGATGTAAAGGCCAATCTGAGCAACAAAAAATCGCATCTAGCAATTTATGTTCAACTAAATGTCTCTTTACAAAATCGAAGCAAAGTACTAGAATTCTATATGTTATTTAAACATGGCACAAGCATGTGGTCAAAATGAATATCGCAGATTTGACATTTGTATGTAACATATCCATATTACCAAAAGGTGACAATATTTACTTAAAACTTGTAAATTTGCTTTCATTTCATTTTCAGATGCAACACTTTTTCAAAGCTAAAAAAGTTTAAAGCTAACTAGAAAGCATCTTTCAAAGTTTGAATTATTGGCACCAAGCGGAGCATACATATTTATGTCATAAATCTGTAGTTTGACAATGCTTAAAAAATGAAAATAGATAATACTCGCAAGTAAATTTGATGGGCAAAGACCAACTGATGAGAAATCCCTAAGCGCAACCTGGGGTCAAGACCGCGATTTGTTACAATACATTAAGGTAGAAACACATACAGTGGCGCGCGGTCCTAACTTCTCGATTTCCCTAACGTTTAGCGTTTAGCGTTTAACGCTTAAGGGTTTGCAAAATCAAAATATAGCGTTTAACGTTTAGCGTTTAACGTTTAGCGTTTGATGAAAGGGCATATAAGAGATTAAGATAAGCACTCATAATGATGTCCTTTATATACCCGTCACACCTGTGGGTGGTTATGGTTTAGCAATTAGCGTTTAGCGTTTAATGTGTAACCTTTATCGTTTAAGGGTTTAGCATTTAGCGTTTGTGCGTTTAACGTTAGCGTTTAGCGTGTGCAACGAGAAGTTAGTAATGCGCGGGACTGAATGAGGAAACAACTACATATTAGAATTTCTATAGTCTCAACTGCATTTTTGAAAGACAGGTTAAATGACAATTTAACTACATGTCGTGATTAATCTATTTATAAAACGTAGACAATATGCTAAACATTAGGTTTGTATAATGTATACTCTATCATTTGAAATATTGCATTTATGAGTGATTTACAAACAACACTAAAGAACTACACGCATCATTAACAGTTGAGCAACAATGCATTCTGGACAGAGATCGCTCATCTCTGTCTGACTAGATGTAATCCAAATCAAACGTGTATCTTCAGTCAAGTGATAGCAGAATCCAAAACAAACTTATCTGAAAACAAAAAAGAGAAAGATGATTTTAAAAAAATGATAATAAACACATGAGACTGGCTAAATTGTTTTACATTTTAAATTATAAGGCGATTCAAGTATTTTTAGCAGCCAAATATAAATGTATCTAAAACCACCACACAAAAAAAAACATCTTATTGTACATGCTAAACTACTTTACTTAACAACCTATCATTTGATATTCCCTAATTGATAATATGTTAATGCCCATTATTATGTTAAAATTATTCGTATACATGTACATTGTACTCACCTAATAAAACGACTGCAGCATATCCCAACAAAAGCAACACCACCAATACAACAACTATAGTACTACAAACAATAACACATCTTGGTCCTCCGCTCTGACCCTTCTTCCTTTGTTTCCGTTTGACATATCCGAATTTCCGCGGGTTCCAATATTTCGACTTCTTTCCGATTCCGTCCGAAAGATGCGAAAACGACACATCGGGAGTATTCGTGATGGATGTACTCGTTGATAATGCGGTTTCGTGTGCGGTTAAATGTGGCGTAGAGACACTCGGTATGAAGTGTGGAAGAGTATAGGGATCCAGCTCATGAAAATGTAGATCAGAACAAGAGGATCCCGGTTCGGGTCCAGGGTATCCGGACTCTGATTTCGTTGCCGAGACAACAGTTGCGTAGCTGCGAGATGGACTCACGTGGAAGATTCCACAATCTTGTCTTTCATTCGTATCCTGCATATAAGACATTTGTACCATTAAAATGACATTGATAAATACTAGAAAGTCAGAGAAATTGGTCACAGCTACAATTGAAAGTCAACATGTAAACAAAAATGCTAACTGTACCCACTCGGCAAGGATCGTCCATAGTACGTCGCTTTCGGACGCTACGTCGAGAGGACGATCTACTTTGGGCCCGTATGAAAGTTAACCGGACGTCCTTTTACGTCCCGGCGTCCATAGAACGAAATTTGTACGTCCGATTCGGACGCAACATCGATGCAACGTCCTTTCTACGTCCGCGACGAATAAGGACGTCCGGAAAACTTTCATACGGGCCCAAAGTAGGGCGTCCACTCCACGTCCGTGGACGTCTTGCCGAGTGGGTAGCTTACTTATATTTACCCTGCGTTTAACATATCAAAATGCATAAACATGAATTATTTATAATATAAGAAAATCATAGCTATAGTGTTCTTATTTCCTAATTCTTGTTTTAACGGAATTGTTGTCCCAAGCAAATTATTTGAAAAAAAAAATGAAATGAACGCAAGCGTTTACCTGATAAGGCATCTTTCAACTTCATTTTATACCTTTTCATATCATTTTAGATCAGCTTTAAGTGAACACATATTCTCTCATACTCATAACTTAAGATAATAACTAAAAATGTATATATTCATATTCAGTGTTCATATGAATACTGACTTATATCCGTATTTGTCACATGGAATTATGGAGATTTCGAGTAAAACGTTCGGGTCATTGGATATGAGATAACAGAGAAGTATCAATAGATAAAACCTATAATTGATATCTATTCAAAGACAGATATATTGGATTATTTGTGCTCAGTAATCATTTATAATAACATGCGAAGCAGCTATTGTTAGATATCCATGAACTAATATTGATACGATAGACATTTCATTTTATTTACGTTTATTTCTATTGGGGTGTTCCATGACCATTGTGCCAGGAAAACAAAGTTTATTGTGTACGCGCGCGTGTGTATGTCAATAAAATGGCGCAACAATTGTAATGAGAGTGGATCCAATGAATATGAAATGACCATAAATTGTACTATTCTTGGATGCCAGCATGTATTAATTCATGAATAAAAGTTGTAGATGATTATATTTAATCGAATATATGTAAATCGATAAGACTAAGGCCGCGTTCACACAAACAAAAACGCTCGTAACAAAACTCGAAAACCGATATTCTCGAAAGCCACATTTGTATAAAAACATAGCAATTCATCCCCTCTGTTCACGCGAAATTTATGAGTTTTTTTTTTGCGTGAACGCGCCTTAAGATATAAGCATTTAGAATACAAATGTTGGTGAACTAACTGAAAATTATTGGTTATTTTAACAAGTCGGAATGGGGTTAGGGCTTGTTCACACAGGAAGCGACGAAACGCGGCAGGCGGCAAATCAATTATTTGTTCTTAATACGACTCAGTCATTTTTTTAGAATCGCCTTAGAAAAGGTGTTCACATGGGATGCGGCAAGCTCAGAATGATGAATGTTTGACATTTAAACAAATAATTTACTTAAACAAGTTGAGTTGTTATCTTTTGTCGCAACTGGCGGTGCAAAAAAGCAAGGGGCGATTCCGCACCGCCTCTCGCGTTTGTGGAGATCATTTAATGAACATTTACAGTAAAAAGTCTAAGAAACGTCAGATGTCGCTTCCCATGTGAACACCGGGGACAAACCCGAGCCCATTTATGCACATCCCTGAATAAATCACACACTTTCAAATATAATTGACTTTAACATATAGGACATAAACATTGACATAAAGAATCAACGTATTCCCTCTCTATTTTACTCGAATTTGATCCAGATTCTTAACCGTCGATATAAACTTAACGGAATTACACACCTTAACACGTGTAGTTGTTTTTTTTTTGAAGGGGGAGGGGTTCTTTTCTACCAAAATGAGTTGGTTTATCGTGCACACCAAAACATGATTGGTATATCGCAGCCAAACATCGAGTGTTAGTCTAGTACGCCCAAAAAATGTTGATGGTCTCTCGTATTTTAATTCGGTTCACTGGAGTATTTCGTTTGAAAATGAGTACCAGCAACCCCTAAGTCATGTAATTGCCAATTTGCAAGAGGATTTCAGGCTCTTTTACAATAGTAATTAATCTACGAATCATTTACATTCGCCGAAAGGACGCGATATCATATCGATTTGT
>LQRL01141599.1:25556-58181 GCA_001703475.1 Hydroides elegans
TTGTTTACGAATTGATAAACCGTTACCAGCTATATAATGTCCAGTGCACATCAGCTGACACTTTCTGGAGAATAATGAGAAATGTTTTGTCAGGTTTGTTTAAACCGTTATTGTGTGCAATAGTGTGTATGAAATCGAATATGAGTTATCACAGGGATCATTTTCCATTCTCTTGCTCCAATCATTTTGATATTTTAGATTTCAGCAAAGAAAATAATGTAAATAGACAAATTGTATCTCTCAATCTGTTCAAATAGGATTGTTTCATGTTTAGAGTGCCACATTTACGTAATATGAAGTCTAAAAAACATAGCATGACATGCATTTGTTTATGATTGACTTTAAATAATGATGGATATGGTTAATGTTTGAATGTGTTTCAAGATATTTCCCGTCTCTTCTCGTCTGGTATTCATTTAGAATAAAGAGGAGCACACTTAACAAGGTGTTCCTGAAAAATGGTGTTCCATATCAATCTAGCTACAAACTTTCAAAAATTGACTCCTAGCTACAAGACTTTGACGAGCACCTTGTTCTCTTTGTTAACCATTTTCTTTGAAAATGTCTATAGAATAGTTGAATGATAAGTATATAGATATGCATGATAGACTTAAATAGTGCGTAAAATTGGTCATACAGCAAGAGTGCCCAAAGATTTATTTGGTGAATTATCTATTCTTTTTTTTCTTTCTTTTTGTTGGGATTTTAACATGACAAAATAGATATCTTCCCATGATGATGTATTAGCTTTTTGCATGGAAATTTCAAGAACTATTCAAACGTTTTGCAAAGTAGTTGTGAAACGCTCTAAGATTCGTTTGTCTTCACATGTTGCGATCTCTGCATCATTATTCTTATAATAAACATGTGATGAATTGGTGAATTAGAAGTAATTAACACATGTTTCGAGCTGTGAATAAGTTGTGTCAAAGTTTATTTATCTAAAAACCTCTATTGTACCTCATCCAAATCAATTGTGCTTCTCGCTTTTAGTGGACCTACATTAAAAACTATGCATAAACATCTTATATTCTAACATAATTGTAATTATCGTTGATTTTTATGTTTTTATAAAATATTACATGTCCTAAAATTGTACCAATAAAGTGACTATATTTTTTTGTAACCTGTTTTTAAATCTAGATGTATAAACCATTCATAATTGTCATTGCAAAGCTTCTTGGTCTTTTTAAAACATACAAACTCCGTAAAAAATATGTTCGCCTTATCGGCGAGACCTCTTTATCAGCTGATGAGTCGGATGATTCGACGAACCTACTTGTTTTGCGTCTAGTTAAAGACTTCAACTTTATAAAATTTCATTGTTCTCTAATAACATTGATTAGCGGATTAAACATAATCAAAGGCAAAATAAAGTTCATAAATCAACCAATAAGTGAATAAGTAAAAAATCAAACTGGTTCTAAGCTGAAATTTATTTTGTCATAGGGCATCTTATCTAAATAATGGTTGTCGTATGAATTTAAATGACAATTTTGATTGTGAATCCGATTCGAATCGGGTTCTTTTACGAGAAAACCCAACGAAATCTGGTAAAATCATGTTAAACTATAGCGGAAAGTTTGGTATGTGGGTGTTTTGGATTTTCTTGTGTTTAGGAATGTTTATGTTATCAGCAAATTAATGATCTTTTGATATTATTTTGTCTTTAAAGCGATTCTTAATGCTAATTGAATATACATTTATATATAAACAGATATACATGGATTGAATACGATGACGAATAAGACCCATCATTACCTTATGTAAATATTACCAAATATTTCAGTGAATGAGATAGTAAGATGTGTGTAAAACTAAAGAAAGTCTGGATCCATGAATTCAGAGTTAAGTTGAAATAATAACTTCTTTGGCGTTTTGATAAGATTGCTTACAATATATTGCAAATGTTACTAAAGGGGAAACGCCAAGCTAAGGACCCAGCTCCCAGCTATTAAAATGTTCGCTTGGAGCAATGGCCCCCGGACAGGTAGAAGAGTACATTGTTTTCGGACGTCGAATTAAAAATAAGAAAACCTAAAAAAAATAGGGCTTGGTTGGGATCGGTATTTTGCTCACCGAACATACAAAAGCTATACTAGACCATGCCATATACCCGAACCTAAGATACGTCTACGTGACGTCCAATGCATGAATTTAATATGCATGTATATAATCTTCCTAAGAATAGCACATTTACAATTGTGATTTACTAACTGTAGTCTATCAGTGTCTATCTAATAGATAATGTTAAAATTGCTCCAAAAATATTGATTTACACTTATATCTGTATCATAAAAACAAAATTAAATAACTTCTTTATCATAAAATGCAGGCGAGCCACATACCTAACTAGCAATTTTATAATTCCTCGTTTTGAAAAAGCAAGGTCTAGGCTCGCACAAGACCTAATAAACCATAGATGAATATAATTCGCAATTTCGTTTTTTTTTTCGAAATATATACCAAAAAATTCTTTCGCAAAAGTTGCGAACGATCTCAAATATGTTTTTCCCATTTTCACCAAAACCAGTTTGTAAATACATCCCAAATTAAAGGTTTACTCTCTCTCGGTCATGCCTGAATTAGTATAACATTCAACTTACTTTCAAGGAAATTGAAGGGGACACTTTAGAGGGAGTTATCTTTTGATATTGAATATTACAATAATAACTATGTAATCATATTAATCAAACTTATATTCTTCTTTCAAATGTTTATTTAAATCAACTTAACAAGTGCGATATTTAAAAGATACGCCTTGGTCATTTAGAACAAATAATAATTTCCAGAATGCTCATGTCATGAATGTTATATATCTAATTTGATTGTAATTGTAACTCCCCTCCCCAATACAACCACACATTTTTACTAGTTTCCAATAGATTCCACTTGTTTACATGTATAGAAAATGTGCAACTAACAATAGACATCAGTCTTTGTCTTTGAATGACCCCCTTACTAAGAAACAATAGAGTTTGGTCCACTTCGGTCGACTTCGGATTCATTCGGGAATAGAAATAGGAAAAAATATAAAGAAAAAGTTTTTTTATTTTATATCTTTTCATGCTATTAACCTAGGTTTATGAAATTGTGTAAATCAATCCCGTTTTCAGTTAGAAATGCAAAAAAAAGTTTGCATTGCATTTACTATTCAAGAAATATAATGCGTTAAATTGGTCCTTAGCTTGGCGTTTCCCATTTAAAGGCAAATTATATGTGGTTCTAACAATAGGCAGCATAAGAAAATTGCATTAAACTATTTTTTATGAAGATAGAAGCTTATTGTGGCCTTATTGTGACTTAATAATATAAAATTGCATTAAGTACTAGCTAATGCATAAAATTTGATTAGAAATGGTTTGAGATTCAGTAGTTGTATCGCAAATGGTAACAACCAGACGAATTGACACACCGACGAACTTGGAAATAACTCGGCCAACTTATTAAATATATGTTTAAGGTGCAAATATGGCGCCAAGATATCTTACCAAATAATGCAAAGTACCTTGAATCATATAACAGTGTAAAGTTGTCAATCATTAAGAAATTTACTTTAGTGCGAGTGTTAAATTATTTCGTAGTTTCAATATAAATTTTTATTTGTACATTATACAATATTTAATAATATTCTTCACAAGACTAGTACATTATCAAATATTATATAATATTCTTCGAAAATCTAGTGATGGAGGCTAAGCATGAATGAATTAAAGTACAACAAATAAACACAAACAGTTGGTCTTTATGCTTTTATTTCATATGTTTCAATGCTTTTTTATAGAAATTTTATGAACCTATTGTAAATATGATACCATCATTTGACGTTGGCCTAGTGTACGGGTGCTTAGTAAAATAAAAAATGTTAATCAATAATATCTATACATCAAATAACGTCATATGTAACTCCAAACAAAGTTAACCACCATAACAAAAAGTCAATAAGGTTATAGCTTAAACCATTGGTTAAGTATTTATAGAATATGCTTGTATGTTGCAATTTCATTAAAAGAACAAAATGAAAAAGAAAACTAAAGTAACAGTGATGCATATTTTATCGGAATGTATCAAGCAAAAATTAAAATACAAAAACGGTCACGTCTGAAATAAATATAAATTTGCAATCTGATCAGATATCTTTAGAATTACAAATGAGAAGAAAACAGGAATATATTCTTCGTTAGACTTTAGTCCATTTATTCCTAAAGTGTTAAAACATTTTAAAAAGAAAACATAATATACAGTAGTTCCATGTTACAACTCCTTTCTCATTAAAAGATGCCCTTGTAATGATCTAATAATACAACATTTATCAATATAATACCATCATGTACCACACTAACCCAATTTTATTAATTCATCAAACAAACCTGTTCTTGTTTAATTAGATATGGCTTTGAGATATATTCAAGGCTAGTACAATATGATCTAAGTGTAGATGAAATATAGTTTTCGCAATTACACAAACACGTTAAATTGAATAATATAACAATTATTGTATTCAATTCATCATTTAAAGAACATCAATTAATACCAATATACATACAGGTCAAGGGACTTTTTTTCGCAAAAAGTGTTCTCAATATTTCAATTATGAGCAAGACAGAAAAATCCATATTCGTCGATTAGAATGCGGGCCCCATAATGTTAATTATGGCGACAGTCAAATCATTTTGTTTTGTCTTACCCATAATAATATCTCTCACAACGGCTTTTTCACAACGTTTCTTTCTCACAACGTCTTACAATGTCTTTATTACAATGGCTTTCTCACAACGGCTTTCTCATAACGTCTTTCTCACAACGTTTCTCTATAACAGAGTCTTTCTCACAACGTCGTTCTGACAACCATTTCTCACAACATTCCTTTGCTCATAACATCAAGCTATACGCGTAATCCTTCGACAATTTCTGGCCGACTAAACTGAAACCTTGACGTTGCACACCTATAATCCTTCGTTAGAAGCTATATGAACAGTAAAAAAACTTGTAACCAATTCGTTAATAAAGATCTGACATTCGCAAGACATCAAATAAAGCTGGATGGAAGCACCAATTTAGTTTAAGTTCAAATGCCTGTAATTTCGGCAATTTTTGGCCAATCAAACTAAACGATTTAACGTTGCACATCTATAACCAGTGTTTGTATCGAATGTTAAGAGAAAAAAACCTCTAGGCACGTCCAGTGATGGCGATATGATGTCTACAAGACACCCACCCTAAGCGCAAATAAAACATGAATTTCGCCTAAGTTCAGAGGGCTTTAATTCCGACAATTTTACGTCGAACTGAAACCTTGACGTTGCACATCTATAATCCTTGATGTATCGTAAATGGAGAGAAAAAACCTCTAGGCACGTCCACTAATGGCGATGTGATGACTACAAGACACCCACCGCAAGCGAAAATAAAACATGAATTTCGACTATGTTCAGAGGGCTGTAATTCCGACAATTTTACGTCGATCTAATTAAAACCTTGACATTGCACATCTGTAATCCTTATTTGTATCGAATATGAAGAAAAACCTCTGGGCACGTCCAATGATGGCGATGTGATGTCTACAAGACACACACCCTCAGGGTGAGACAGGCGGACGTACAGACGGACAGAAGGGCGGACAGACGGACAAATACAAACTTATATCCCTCCATTTCACGGAGAATGAAAACAAGCATTACATTATATTCGCAGTCCCAGTCACAGTATATGTAAGGTCTATAAATTTAGTTTTAATTTGAATACTAACGACTCTTTGACTTGATTTTTAACAGTTTTTTATACAATTTGTAGAGTCGCAAAGGTTCATAGTTGGCAAAACTGGCCACGTAGTCCCACAGGATACTGCAAACAAAAAATATGATCATGAAATTGCCCATTTCAATGTATATAAAAATTATGATTAATTATAACAAAATAAATATAAAATAATTTTCAATTTACGCTGTGTTTTATTTTTCAATGCAAAACTATCAGATTTGCATTTTAATAACATTTTTACCATTTCAATATCATTTTAATAACATTTTAAACATTTTGATAATATTTTAATTGAATATATCTCAACTCTTATACTGTCAATATTGCAAATAGCTTGCTGATTCGATATAATTACAAAAGGGATTCTAGCAGTTAAATTCTTATACGACTTAGTTTAAGCAACAAATAATATTAATTTTAATTTACCCTCGCCACTTGTCTCTTTTTTCCTTTATGAGGTGGTGAATATCCTGCTCTATGTAGTCACCGATTATGACCACATGCTTTTTCAGTGCCCTCTCAAGCTTCGCCAGCGCCAGTGGATCGGCAGGCTCATTACTTGAAATGACTCGGATTGACCGATCCACGACTCGAAGTTTTGTTTCACACTGTTTCAAAGACAGTTACATGCAAACATTAATTGATATGTGTATAAATATATAGTCTTTGCATTATTTTACTTCAGAAGATGATCAGTATTTATCATCTTCGACATCAAATGAAAATCTAAAACATATCCCATTTTCTTTAAAACATAAGAAAATTGCTGATAACTCTTTCATTTCAAATCGAATACCCAAATTCTTTCAGTGATAAACGTATGCCTTGACGTCTGATTATTCATTTACTCAATAAAAAGGATCACGCCGACCAAACAAAACGTCTTTTTTTTTAATTTTCAAACTATAAATGAAATATTATGCTATAATTCGAGTAATTAGGTAAATCGTTTTATTTTAGGTTTGAATATGCACACTATAGTTGAAATCATACACTCAATTTGAGAACTTAAGAACACTTTACAGAGAACAGGGATTTATTGATCTATCTTTGTAATGTTGTGCAATTGAATTGTAAACAGTAACCCAAATTACCCAGGTGAGTATATCTTGTTCGCATTCAAATCACATTGATTGATTACACAAAGTGATATATGTATATAACAAAGTGTTTTAAGTATATCAAACTTGCTTTATATACATAAATTGTAATGAAATTAGACTTACGGGTTGCAAATCAAACATTTTCTTAAATCAGTTATATTCATTACTAAATATATACATAATTGATAAGTTAAATTCGTGATTATAAGAGCAAGATATAATTATTGAAATTTTACAAATAATTGTATAACTCACAATTACTCTCGATTCTCTTTCTCTTTCTACCTCCATTTTGGCTTTTTTTCGCGCAATTACATCTTGGCGACTGTAATACCAATAAGGCATTTATCATTTTTTCATTAAATCATCATATCGCCGTTCTTTAATTGCAAATACAAATAACAAATATCTTAAATCAAATCATTAATAAAATATTAATAAGTAATAACATAACATCAATTCACCTTGCTGATAACCTGATCCTTTATCAATCATATATAGTTTGTCATGGAAATTCATTGTAATTGCGAATGCAAAATAATGCAAAACCTTCCCACCAAAACACAAACATTTATACAGCTATCAATTATCTGATATAACGTACCGTGCGGAGCTCCGTAGGTAGTAGGTGCGGTTAATGGTTGGCAAATCGTCTTCGTCGGAGGACACCTCGAGCACTTTTGCCTTTCGTCTTGTCCGGCGCTTGACTATACTATTGTTCACCTAAAACGATTGTTGTAATTGATCAAGGAGTAAAATATATTATTTCAGCAAATAGTAAAATTCAGTTGAATTAGTCAATAGGATCGACATGATTAATAATTTTTATGCAACCTATCCCATGTATTATAAGCGAGTCTTGTTGTCTTGTCTAATCTTAATTCTATAACAATCATGCATGACAAAAACAACAATATGAGTATTAAAATACGGCTGACTATCATATAACAAAGCAACTTTTAATTAGATTAATATACGAATAATCGAATAATTATCGAATAATTATATCTATAAATAAAAACAAATAACTATTTTTTACTAGAACTTATGTATTTGTTTTTCAATATTTTACATACTTGGTGTTAATCAATCTGTCAGCAAGTATTCCCACGATATGCTTGACCTCGGTAGTGTTGATGTATGTTTCAATAGACAGAGAGAGAGAGAGTTCCGCGAGTATGGTGTTGAGCCCGCGCTCATAGCATGTGTTCCTCTAGTCGTGATGGATATAGTGTCTTTTATGAAGAAATCAAGGAAACTGTCGCATCATTTGTAAAACTTTATGCTATATGTGGAGCCTAGTTCTAGCAAAACACGTACTTAAAGCGTTATTGGTTGAAGACCGAGTGGCACGCTGAATAGTAGACAATGTATGAATTTTGTGTCATGTTGTCTGAGAAAAAAATATCTGAAGATGCATATTGTTTAAAACGTCCATCATCGAATTCCACTATCAAATCACCCTGTATAATATATGTCATGTAATGTCCACTATGCAGATCCTGGCCGACATGGCATTGAACCGCTGTCAGTTCAAATTGTTTTCCTCCGACGCTTATTTTAGGTGAAATAAACAATTTACTTCTTTCCCCGTCGTTGAGAACAAAACGCTGCAGCACCATTATAAGCATTTGGTTGCAATTTAAGATGCTAGGTTTGCGAAGTGCGTCGCCTTTGAGCTTACACGTTGTTAGAGGGCATATAACGTCAGACAGATGTTCCTCTATTTGTAGGAATGCGTTGAAACATTCCTCTGTGGATCTGTGCAATATACTTGAACCACCCTTTATATTTGTGAATAACGGAACAATCAAACAACTGCTTTCTTCCCTATTGTTTATGTGATGTCCACATCCTAGCATTGTTGTTCCCCAGTCCATTGTAACGATTGCGGCTTTGATAGTTTTCAATATCAGTAATAGACATTCAGTTGCATCTTGTTGGGCTTGAGGATTGTAGCATAATTTGTCTGATATCATGTGCCAAATCGCGGTCGGTTTAACAACGGGGTCTGGAGTCACATTCATAGTATCACATAAGTTCAGTAATAACGTCACTAATGGATCGTTGCCTTTGAATGGTTCCTCAACACATCGATGTCGTACATATCGAAGCGCCTGTATCGTGGAATTAAGCCAACACGTTTGGCCGAAATTGTAGAGGCATGTTAGACGTATACCAGGTTTATCCTTGCTTTTGGGAAGGTCATTACTGCTGCTTTCTTCGTCGGAAAATGATGGCAACGGCAAGGTTTTTCTTCTTTTGGCTTGTAGCTTACCAGTGACGTTTGAAACTTCGTCTGATCTGGTGTGGTGGTGTCGCTTTCGCCCTGATCTTGATGTCGATGTGAATGGAACGTTGCCTATTATATTTGAACTATGGATCCATTCGTTCTGGGAGTGTGGATACCCCTCAAATTTAACTAGGTACTCCTCTTCTTCATACTTGTTCAATCGCCGTTCCAGTATGGTCTCGATTGCAAATTCGTCTGGATTGAGCTGCTGCACATCTGAGGATGTTTCGTTTGATATGAAGGTGTCTGCGTCTGTTTGCATTAAGACAAAACCGGCATCCGTCATCTCTGTCATCGAATCATCCCTTATCGTGAATGTGTTAGCCAGAGGATCCTTGTCCAAATAGATCTCGCAGATTACATCCTTGACTGCCCTCCATCTAGACATCTTCTTTGTTATGGATACGGAATCGTTGCTGAGTGGCTCCAGTATTAGTCCTCTAAAGCATGATTTGCTTATTATACTTGCACTTCGCTGCCTTTCGCCCCCTTCCTCAATGCAGAGCACTTGCAAGATATCGCACACTCCCTTCTTCTTACCTTTTGCTGCCACGTAGCGCAATGGCACAACAATATGGTCTTTTGGAATTGGAAAATGGTTTGTCAAACACCCAACAGCATGTCTTGAATGGCGCTCCTTTGAGATGTAATCTCTGCCCCCTATACATATTTTCAGAGCCTTTCTTAGGTGAATCTTTCGACCATCTCGTTTGATATACATGCCGCAAGCCTGGTCATTTTGATCTGAATTGTGTTCGGTATCCGCATCACTTTGCTCTGCCTTAGTGGGCTTACCTGATCTCACCGATGATTTGTTTTCCTTTCCAAGATTGATTTTTATGTCGATTTTGTTGTACACTGGAACCGACGTGGCTATTATATCTTGGTCGATATCAAATAAAAAGGGTCTATCCCAATATCCACCTTCAACCATTTCAGCATGAAACCCAGCTGGCAGAGTACTTTTCATCTCATTTTGCCCATCTTTAACACCTTGGTAAAAAGCGTCTTTCAGAATCTTCTTGTAATCTTCAAAATGTTCTGGGAATACAAACTTACTGCTTGATAACGCCGCTCCTTGAAATGATGATATTGTCTTTTTGCGACTTCCTCGAGGGACAATGTTGACTTTGCCATTTGCCAATGATTGAATAGTATCACAGTTGAATGCAATCTTTGAAGCTCTATCTAATACTTCAGCAAAATTTGGCTCTTGATTTGTTGATTGGAAATGTGTTGTTTTGGCCTGCGACTGTCCGATAAACCTTTCAGTGCTTAATGTGGATGCATTGCGAAGAGAAAAGATAACATCCCCCATATCACTTCGATGCAGATAAAGAGCAAGCTGGTGATCGATTGCCGCGTGACACTGCAGTTCAAGGCTGTCATAAGTTTCACTTGTGATGAAATTACCTTTTGTTTTTTTGCCAGCAGTTTTTTTAGCCATCAACGGTTTTTTTGTCATCATTAAGTATCTTCGCCACAATCTAAGCATAGTTAAACCTTTCGCTATGGAGCAAACAACGTCTGTCGGGCTTGTCATCTCAATGCATATGTAAGGTGCCATGATGCAAACAATCATTCTGATATATAGAGCTGTTCCTTGCGCATGTTGTACGTGCTTCAGCAATAAATCTGCCATTTCTGTTTTGAATATTTTGTACGCTGCGTCGGAATTCTGATCAAAGAATGCCGTTAAAATCAGGTCATTATCTGTCAGTTCTTTTGCCACTGAATCAGCACTACACAGTTGTCGAAGGTGATATAGATGATCAATTGAAGCAGATATAGTGTGTTGAGCATCACTATACAATAATAGATCATGAGTCTCATATTTCAGTATTCTCAAGCATGACCTCAAATTGTGTTCGTAGTCAAGGTACATTATTGTGGGATATCTCCAGAAGTACGGCGCCATATATTGTTCCTCCGGTATACCTAACCCTAGGTACAAAACTCCTTCGGATAAAAACTCTTCCCTCGGGGTCATTACAGCTTTTGCAAGACTTCTTGAAAAACCGGCTGAGTCTGTTGAATGCCCAATAAGAGCAATGCATGGGTCAGTATTGGAACATCTCCGACGAATTTCCTGATGCACCTTATAAAGCAGTTCCGAATTGTAACCTTTCCTTGGTGTTGGCCATATGCAGATGACGGGATGATTTAAGGCTAGGTTGTTTGCGGAGTTTAGGTTATGAATACTTGCATGTGACGCGAGTCTATTATCACCAATCACACCATCGACAAATTCCTTTAGTTTGTCGAATGTATCCTCACTGTTTTCATCCATTGGAAATGGAAGCATCTGCTTGCATGGCCAGTCTATTGGATCATTGTTCCAACTGACTCCTAGCAGCTCCATTGCACCATCTTTGGATAGTCGAGGCTCTAATGAACGCCGAATCCGTGCTTCATCGCTGCTCTCTATTACAAGCGATCCGGTGAACAGCTCTGATGCTTTTGAGATCACATTGCTATTGAATCCGGGGTAATACTTTTCGTTGAATTTATGCAAATCTATAGTAGAGCCACTTGGGAAGCCCAAAATTTCTTTTAAAATCGAATAATGAGAATCCCCTAACCAGTTTTTGTATAGCTTGGCTATGTCTTTTATAACATCGGTGAATTTATGATTGCGCCCAGATCGAAGCTTACCGACCAAATTCTTCAACACCTGTATTTGAATTTCCTTTTGCTCCTGTGTGTTGCTATCGAACAGTTCCTTACAATGAACCACCAGAGTTGAGTTGTCCTCATTCATGCAATCGGTATACAATTTGTTTGCTAGGCTTTCATTTGATTCTGCATCTTTTATTTGTTTCTTCAAAATGTGATTTTCTTTTTTCAGAGCAATACTTTTTGATGATACCATTTCTTTCTTGAATTGCAGCTCACTCGACCGAAGATAATCATCTCTCATGCCTTTTTTTTACTATACGAACACCAATATCGAGCCTTGCTTTTTCACGCTTAAGCATTACATTCTTCAGGTATTGTTCTTGCCTGTAGCATGATTGACACTGAAACGGGTGTGGTCCGTTTATTTGTGCATCGCCCGTGCACAATGGTTGCACGCTCTGTATTGCCCCATCTATATTCACTGACTGACCTCCAATCTTGATATTTTTCTTGATAGGTAGATACACAGCCTTGTGATTAGGTTTTGTTTTCAGAATCCTATATTGGTCAGGATGAGCTACTCTCCAAACATTATGATCTGAGCATGTTGGGTGTTCCTTGCAGTGTATCTCGGGGTGAGAATCAAATAGACTTTTGAATGACATTCTATGAATAGCCTGATCGTCTTTAAATTCCGCAACGATGTATTTGTCAAATATGTGGAGACATTCAGTTTTTGACGATTTTTTCTTCCCAAGAAACTGTGACATTATATCACTTTTACTGTTAGAGATAGATGTGTTTGTGTCTAATAAAAACTGTAAGCCTTGTAAATGATACATAGACGATCCATGTGTGTACATTTGTTTCACGCCTTCAAAGGATTTACTGTTTGATTTGCATTTGACAGTTGTTGATTGCTCGTAAAATTGACAGGTCACACAATTGTAGGTGTATCTAGTTCCCTTACGAACCACTTCAAACTGAGGTAGCTTATCGCCATGTTTCAATCTAACACATCTTTCAGTTTTTACGTTTATAGGAGGAAACACATTCATGCAAAAGGCTTGCATTTTTATAGCACTATTTCCTTTCATTTCGACTATATTCTTCCGGTGATGTTCTGCTGCAAAACTAAGCGACTTCCCAAGACAATTGCTTATATATTGTTCAAATGAATCCGCATTTTCTTTTCCATCTAACAACTGATGTAATCGCAACTGTTTAACTATTAGGTCGTTCGTCCATTTCCTTGAGTTGTAAAGAATTTCGTTGATAGCGTTTCCATTTGCATCAGAATCCGGTTCATTGACCTTTAAACAAAAATTTCAGGTTAGGAAAACTATAAATTAATACACCAAATTAATACACCAACATACACCAAAGGACAAGAAAGCATTATCTGATCACAACCAAGGATCCCATTGTTATCAATTTTCCTGGCATTCAAAGAAAAATGGATGAAAGGTAGATTTTGCATTCATAACATGGATAATCATAATTTGCAAATTTTGTTTTACACTAAGAATAAAATATCTGGATTTGCACAAACTGAATTTTTATTCACAATAAAAGCAAAAGTGTGAAGCATTGATTAGCATTATATAAGCTTAAAATTAATAAGACATTTAGAATATTTTATTTCTATATATCATATTTAATAGCGGATTTATGTGTTGGCTCTAATAAAAAGGTCGGGATACATCTGAAGATACCCTTGTGTTTAAAAAGTGTTGAATATTAATTTTATTTTGACTCTAAACTAATATATATCAAACATTCAGCACAAAATTGAAACATAGTGTTAAAATAAATAAATGTTAATTTAGCTTTTTTAACTAAATCAATATTTCTTCAACGACCGCCTACGTGGGATATTGATGTGTAAATTCTTGTTATATCAAGTGGAACTCCCAAGATATTTCCTGTTAGTCAAAGCTTTGAATGCAAATTTTGTCTAATGATGATTTTAACAATTTCTAAGATATACCCAAAATAATTAAATTAATACACAGAACATTCAAACGGTTTTTAAAGAACATACTAAATATAGTCAAATAGACCACAGTGGAGGCTATGAAAACATTGGTTTGTGTGTGTTTGAATCGATAAGATCCTATTTAAACAGAGTAGACTGGCCATGGATGATTATTATTATGGACCTCTACATGGAGCAAAGTTATTATGTAAGGCAAGATAGAACAGAATAGACTGAGCAGCAGGCGAGCAATATCTAAGACTGTTATTTTTCATAGATAATAAATAAATATAACCTTCGGTGAAGATTAAATTCAGACTGATATATCTCGCATCGAAAGATTCACTTTTCTTTTATGTTTAAAAAGTCTATTATAGACCAATTTTAACCATACCTTAATCAAAACTTTTTTGCAATTTTGGAAATCGACACCATTGTTGTTTAACCTATGATGGCTTCTTTACTCGGGCATACACAATGACGAAATTTCACATATATATATATAGAAGATATATCAAGCTTCAGTATGATATAAAAATACTTAACACCCATGGGATATTTTTATATATATATATATATAAAATACCTAGTGGCCACTTTCATTTTTGGCCGCTTGTAGGTTATTTAACTACAGTTTTAGCTTTCTTGTCCTTTGGACATTGATAGAACATTTTTGATTCATGCACAAACATAACTAACGTATGTGGGTCACTATATTAGTAATTGTTAGTAAAATATCTTAAATAATTCATAAGAAATATAAGTTGCCTATACTACATGATCAATAAGCTAAAGTAGATTAATGAACGCATCTAAATATAATATCATGTTCGTCGGCAATACAAATGCCAGATAGAGAACATTACTGAATGAAAGGTTTGTTTTTCACTTTACCATCTCAATTGTTTTTCATTATGTTAGATAAATTTATTAATCGTATGAGAATCCGCAAGTACCATGATCAAAATGTCAATTAGAAAAACGAAAGATTGATCATGTAACGAAACCCATATGATTTGAGTATATAATGAGTTCGGGTATAACCGTCACGTTTGGACTAAACCTTTTTTCTCATTTCTTGTTGGATATTTCGTATCAAAAAGGTTTCTTCGTGCAAAACAGAGTGTTTGCTACAAAATGAATTTGGAGTTTGATTAAACTAATGAGAGTGTTCCATGGAAAATAAAATTAATAAAAGTTAACCAGAAAATTAAAAGCGTGTAAAATAACGCAATATGTTATGTGTGATATGTTAAGACTTCTTTAAATTTTAGTAAATTTATATTAGGATATTCGGTTATTGGATTTCGTTACTTCAATCAAAGTTTAAGTGTCCGGATTTGACAGCCTGTCTGGAATTACCCGAACTCACTCAATATCAGGTAATATATCTTCGATCGTCGAGCAAAACATTTTTTGAAAATCGTATTTTTACTCGCGTTTTGGAAAATTATATAAAAACCATTCCTAACCTTTTTATCTAAGTCGCAGTTGTTGATGATATGGGTCTCCTGTCTTGGTTTGGTTACATCGATGTTATCCGAACCTAATAAAACGAAATCATATAGTCTGTTATACTACGATCAAAGTTTCCTAATGTATGGCTCCAGATCATATACATCAATGATGGAAAGCCCCTAACCTATGCAAAACATTCTTTATCACGAATATTGGTCGATTGAAATATGCAGGTCAAAATACATGTATTTCTCACATGATTTTTTCACAACATCTTTCTCACAACGTCTTTCTCACAACGCTTTTCTCATACTGTTGCCCTTTCATTTTCGTCCACACAACGCAATCCTCAAAAAGTTACTCAGTACGTGTAATCTTTCTGCGTTTAACAATCATTTGAAATCCGAAAGTGCAGACACCCGTACTTCCGATAAATTTATCAATCAAACTGAAACTTCAACTCTGGGCATTTCAATATACATTGATTCCCTGTGTGGAGTTCAGAACCCTAAGACAAAGGGTTCATACAAAAGTGCCGCAAACGAAGTGTTGATATAGATAGATAGTATAGATATTTCAACATATTAAATTTGGTATATATCAAAGTTATGACCCCAATATTTCGACATGTTTTGGTCGATTAAAATAAAACCTCAACGTTGCACATCTGCAATATATATTCTTTTACTTTGTGAAATTTCAAAACCGTAGGACAAAGGTTTCTTACCAAAATGCCGCGGACAAACTACGGCATCGTAAATGATAACAGACGGACGTCTATACAGACAGATGGAAGGGGGATAGTAATAACCCTCAGCCTAATTGGTTGGCATAATCGTGCCTAACTTTTTATTGCATTTGCGATCGGTTTTATGTAATATTACATTTAAGCAAATTATCTTTAAGGACATACCGTGAGATACATCTGGAGGCGTGGATGCTTGAACTGCGTGGCGAATACTCAAATTAAGTACATCAGGCGGAGTAACCTAAAGTAAACATTGATATTTGTAACATATGTATCATTTATACAACCATCTGTCTCGTGTTTTGATAAGGCGAAAATATTTTATCTGATTGAATTAATTTAATTTTTAATTCAGGGGCACCCCTTCTTGGAAGCTATAGAATCTGTGCCTCTAAATATTTTGAGTGTCCATAAGCAGCGTATTAGAGTAAGGGGTATAATGTTTTATTTGAACACTAAGTGTTTTGCTTGTACACCTCATCTGCTTTGCTTCTCCGTAATATAATAACAACATCTCAAATCTATAACGCTTGCAAGTCAGAATATTCATTGAATATAAATATATGAGTTGTTAAACAATGCAATAACACTAAATATTCCAGATTAATTTCCGACCCAGTATATGCTAGACATATTATCATGAAATCCATCAGAGATAAATATCAAACTGAAGCAAGATATATTCATAATGACGAGGTCGTTCGGGTTATTATCACCAGATAACCATCCGCACAACGTAGGCATGACTCTTACGATTCAATCTTCGAAATAGAAAAGTCTAATAATATTATAGCACGATTTAAACAATTATATAATAACACTAGCTTACATTCTCATCTGATTCGCAATTTGTGTTGATGAAGTTAGTCTCCTTAGTCGTTACGGTTGCATCCATGGCATCCAAATCTAAAATACAAAACCAAAAATCAAATTATACTGATATGATTATTAACTAAATTTATGGACTGATTTTCTAGAAATACAGATATCCGTGCCATAACGGTATGAAAATAGCTTTCTAAACGTGTGATTTAAAATAATAATAGAATTAAATGAAATTTGGTAGAACATACCGTTTGAGACTTCCGAGGGCGAGGATGTTTGAACTGCATGACCGATGCTAAAATCAAGTGCCTCATCAGCCGGAGTCACCTTAAACATGCAATAAAATTATTTTGACAAATGAATCAGATATGCAAAGCCAAATTGCTTGTTTTTTAATTGGCAAAAGCAAGTTACAGTCTATATCATAGATAGAGGCCACATCCTAATCAATAAACATTTTTAATCACGATTATCTCTGGGTTTTCAAAAACTGTGTGGGTTTTAGCTTTATGCATAAGCAGCGTTTGACATTAACTCTAATTCAATGGTGGCGCTTGCGCGATTAACTCTAAAAAGTAAGTTGCGCGGCGGAAAAGTTAGTCGCGCAATACTTTTTTGAGGATTCATTATAACGAACTTTATTTGTAACTTTTTAAATCGCTGTAAAGTTATATCAATATCCTACGGATAGTCATCAATAATATGGATTATAAATTGACAGAATAATAATCAATTAAATTGTTTTTCAAACGAATATTTCATTTTATTTAGATAACAATTTTTCAACTTGCACATAAACATTCGTTATTTCGGCTTACGAATCAGTCCATTCTGAAAGCCACATATCCCAATAGAGGTTCATTTCATTTAAGAATCCTTTTAAGAATGTCTAGCGCACAACAAATCAAATCCATAACTTATCAAGGAACACCTAGTACCTAACATCAAACCCCTACCATCCCAACCCTAAGACCATCTATCGGGTCCTTCGTATACTAAGTATAATTTTAGATACATGGATGAATCCCTTACCAAAATTCTACTAATATAGACGTTTACATAACAAATAAAAATCAAAATTAGCTGAACGAAACGTGAACTGGATAGCAAGACTACAATTATTAAGAAACAAATAAGCAAGCGCCGAAGACGCCAGCGGAAATGCAAGAATGTTCCATAATTATTCTATGGTCAGGCTAAAAGTTAGTCGTACTGCCCAAAATTTTGTCGCATATGCGACCGGGCGACTGCTAATGTCAAACGCTGATAGCGTAGTCATAACAACATCGTAGGCTGTTTAGTATTTTAGCGTTTACGCGTTATCATTTTCTCTATAGTTTGAGTTCAGACTTACTTGGCCTTTAATATCCCTCACTTAATTCTATTTGGTTATTTACGCTGTTAATTGATCATTTATCTTAGTATATGTTCAAACTCCCAATAATGGCATATTTGACTAAATTAACAATATAAGTTTGATTATACTGAAGAACTGCTGTACCGATTTTACTTTTTCTGTGTATCAAATAATAAATAAAAACCGTAATATTCCTATCATTTCAAAAACAAGGGGAGGAAAATAATGAAAAACCCTATAAGCTGTTGCATATCAAAACTACACTTTCACATACAAGACAATCGTAGATGGCATAAACCCCGCCCCGACTTAAGGCCTGGTCACACGGGAATATGTTTTGTTTTCAAAACAAACTGTTTGCAATGTATTCCTTTTGCGAAATCGAAAAAGCGTCAAGATTTTTTAAAATGCAACGTTCTTCTTCTCAAACGTAAGATACAATCTCATAAGACATCTAAACGTCATCATGTGATTCTTAGTTACTATTGATGGCTTGCCTGAAAAGTTTCAAACGTCAATTGCAAGGAGGAAAAGTCTGATTTATCGTTAAATAAAGTGACCGAAGGGATATAGTGGTTGACTCACGGCTTGAACGAGTGCACAATAGCACTGACCAGACGGAGTGAGTTTAGGCCCTCTACGGGGGCACATATACAGTCGATATTGTTTTCGAAAGAGTCCGAATTTTTTTTAATCGCCAAAATAAAATTTGTCAAAAATTTAAAAAATAATCTTGCGAGGCATCGCTTTAGTATATGTTCTGTGTGCCTGTATAATTTACTCTGTCTCGATTGAACAGAAACTGAGATATCGCTTGGACATAACTATAACGGTACTTCTTAGTCCGAAGCTTAAAATAAACGCCAAAATTACATTTTTTTCGAAATTGTCAAAATGCCCCTGCGAGCTACAGCTTTGGTATATATTCTGTCGAGCTATGAAAAGTCATCTACCAACAGTTAACAGTAACTGAGATATCGTCTGGACAAACTCATCTGGACGAACAGACAGATCGACCGACGGACAGACGGACGGACACGGTGTGTTTCTATATTCCCTGCCCCAGCTAGGGGATATAGAATTCTATTTTGTAAATAAATATCGAGATCGTATCAAAGCTCACCCTTACCTTTGAAAACACCTGTGTTTTTTCAGGTGAAATCTCAAATACAGCTTCAATGTCTTCAAATGGTATGACCTCCGTATATTGATCGATGCTGATCGATTTCTGTGGTGTTTGATGGGACGCCTAAAAGCAAAAAAACATGAACATGTCTTTTAATAGTAAACATTTTATACAAAAAAATGTATCAGATATGTCATATATGAACGGTATGTCGAGTCTCTACGCTTAAACATTTTCAAAATGAGACCTTTCTTTCAGCACTCAATAATCTCCTGCTCTTTAAAAGTTATAGACACTAAAAGCAAATGATGACGGGAAGATTTCCGAAAACCGTCACTGACCACCTATTGGAATTTGGGGTGAAATCAATATCATTTTACCTGATATTTTGACGTTGAATCATCTGCAAGAGCTGTAACCTTGTTCAAGACGGTTATGTCTGATGAACGATGTGACGATATATCGCTCGTTTGGGAGTCCTGTAATCGAAAACATAACAAATGCTGAATACCATAATTTTCCAGCATTTGGTAACAATAAAGAGAAGCCCTTTTTGTATAATTCATCTATCGGTAATCTTTATATATCAACTATCGATAGTTTCGGATATATAATGACAGATGGAAAGAAGGAATGACATATAATTCTTGGATTGGGTAAAACGATGATTCTGCTCACTCTACAGCAGAGGACAATCTCATTATTGATTATATATACTAGAGCATTACCTTACGATTCTCAAAAAATATGTATTTATACAATGATGCAATGCAATGTACATGAATAAAAGTACATGCAATTATTGTAATTATTGTATGCGTTACTTACTGAAGTCATTAAGTCGTTTAAGCATTCCTCTTCCTGGCTTGATTGAATCTTGTTTTCATGGTTTTCATGGTGAGCATGGTTTATCACCATATTATCTTCAAGTCCTGTATCAAAATAATTTTATAGTGATATACATATATGATTCTTATTGCATAAACATCATTGTAATATTGATGTTTTATATGGTTGCATATGAATAGAATATGGTTGCATATTGAGACCATATGGCTATTTTTAATGTACCGGCAGGGTTTGCTACGTTAGTAAAACATTGTTAATGTAATTAACTCGTTCTTCATTTATAAACTCATTATTTAGACTAGACTCGCTTTTTATTCAAAGGTTATATAATTTTATTTAATAATATATAAATAATATTAGATAAAAGCTAAAAATATGTAGTATGCTCCGCAAAAAATAATATAATTGTATTCCTAGTATATTTAACCAATGGTCCCTTGATTCAAATTCATGAATATTATATAGCATACTTTAGCAATTATTTCTGATTAGTTGTTGCCTCAAACAGGTTACTCATAAATAAATCCATCACTGACACAAACAGGTTATTCATGAGTAAATCCCTCTTTGACAGACTTTACATCAGGTCGTGAGCAATATAAAATGTTTACATATAAGACAATGTCCATTAATAAGCTTAAAAACTACGAAAAGTATGAACTCTAAAGGCATCGCAAAATCACGTGAATTAAGATCAAAATGATTTTTTGGGTAGAGCTGAGTTGTGTTTTGTGTGAATATATTTGGGATTTCGATTGTCTGCAATAACTGCTTACTGAGAAAGGGCCAAGATCAAACTCTTCCTCTAAATCAATAAGCCCAAGATATTGACAAACTTGGTGTGAATATTTGAAAGCAACCATTTTTTGTATATATTAAGTCTAGCAGTGATGTTTATTCGATTTGCTGTGAATAATAACTAAATAATAACCGTGATATCACATTTCTAGTTCCTCTATCCTGGGCAAAAGAGGCGGATAATAGGTCTTGTTCCCCATATATAACTTATTTGGGACATAGTTTGAATTGAAATAATAAGATACACAGCTTTATCTCTTACCTTTATCTTTTTTACCACTATAGCACTGCTTTGCCCCTAAGCTTTCAGAAGTATGTTCATCTAAAATTCGGGTTATCTGCAAAAAACATCACACATTATTCCTCGTTATGTTTTAATGTATTGTGACTATTGTTTTTTACATATATGAAACAAGCTTTGTTATATGATGCATATTAATATTATTTAGAAAACCATATCATGTGCCTACTAATATTTTGAATATATTTTCAATATCTTAAAATGCATTAAATCATAAAAAAAGATATGTTCAAATACTGGCATGATATTTGATTTACGTATCAATAGAATTTACAATCGGTTAATGTATTGTTTTTATGTAATGGTGTGTATTAAAAGATAATTATAGCTTACATTTTGTGCATCTTTTATAAAGTGGACGTTTGAGTTTGATGTGTCTATCGCTTTTGACCTTTCAGATCCATTTGAATAAACTGGGTTGCATTCTGTTGTGGCTTGAGTTGAATTGCTGAGTCGGTGCTCCTAGTGTAAATAAGCAACAACAAGGTTAACAATAGCACTATGGGGATTTCTCACTTGGTGATATTATATAAATACCTGTGTGATAAGAGCTTAATTAGTTCGAAAATTTAAATGAAAAATGTCCTAGAAACAGCTGGGTAAAAAATATGATATATTTGTTATCAAGGTTGAACAAGTAGATCAGCAAAATTTATAAGGGCTCCCGGTATTTCACCAACAGTCCAAAACCCCTTAAAATCTGCATTTTTTTTATATTCATAACAATATAAATTTTTGACAAATTCATAATTAATCCTCTAAGCACATCACAAATATAATTTTAGTTCATACGGAAAGGAAAAACAAAATCGTACAGACAGCATTATTCATTGGTCATAGTATCATCTTGAACGCATACAAAATTATACACTGATACATGCATAGAGAGAGCGAGAGTTAGATAGGTAGGTAGAGAGACAGATAGATAAAAAGCAAGAGAGAGGGAGAGAGAGAGAGAATGGCAGAGAGAGAGAGAGAGAGAGAGAGAGAGAGAGACAGACAGACAGAAAGACATATGTAAGCATAAAAGACTCACTTATTATGATTTTTTTTCTAAAAAGAGCGTTATTTTGCATAGCTTAAGTATATGCCTTAACGCAGAAATTACAGACAGCTTACACTGTCCGTCTTATACACAAACATCCTTGCAAATCTTTTATAATGAAAAACCTCAACAAAACAATAACTAGATGATAAATGCATTTTATTTCCCGTGAACTTTTATTAATTATTAGATTTAGCATGGTCAGCACTGAAAACAGGTATCCGGTCAAAAAGTCCCCGGACATAAAGTCCCCAAATTGGTCAACATAGGACATAAAGTCCCCAGACAAAATGTAAAATAACATGGTGATTTCTCAACTATTTTTTGATATCACATTCAATTATCATTTAAGACTATCTAATTTCAGATATGCATTAAATAAAAATGAAAATAAATATTTCTAAATTATATATTTACCCGGGGACTTTATGTCCTATGTTGACCAATTTGTGGGACTTTATGTCCGGGGACTTTATGTACGGGGACTTTTTGACCTGGATTCCTGAAAACAACATGGTAACTGAGATGTAAAACCTCTCTAGCCTATGCAGTATATATTCAGTATTAATCTTATCCATTTCAATATACCTTATGCACCTTTAGCGATGGCGTATGTGATTCATGATTGGCAGGCTTATCGAAGAGGTTGTCTGTCTTGTCAATATTGATGGACTTTTCCTTCGTCGAAAGGGCCTGATGTACATCTAATTAGATATCAAAAAGATAGATGATAAATAAATCATACATAAGCGAAAATATCATCAACCTTAATTCATTTTTATTTACACATCCCTTTTGTTTTCATGATACAGTATTTTTGATATCAGACGCAAAATCAAGTCTGCTAAGGTCTACTACATTAATTTTAATATTATATATGCGCCACGGCTGCGACTCAGAACTGTAAAATATTTTGATTACTGGACTGGCCTCGTTATTTATAATATACATAATATAAGAATAAGATAGAAAACGAATGTATGGCAGAAAATGTGACAGCCTATAATCTCAATGAATTAGTTTCTAGTCCCGCCAGATTGTAACTTGTTCCAATCCAGTGGGTCAGGGTTGAGCGCGAACACTTGATTCTAATAACTGGCAAGTGTGGCTAATTCTACACACGAACACCCCAATATTAATATACATAAAATGTAATCTATGACTTCTAATAATCAAATATATTTCATTAATATCTGGGGTTTTTTAGAACATGCCGTAATCATGTACTGAAAACTCGAATTTAATCTTGAAAGCTCGGCTTTTTTATTCAATTATATTTCATTTACTTGCCTTTAAAGACAACGCCCAGAACCTTTTTCTTTCCTCGGACCTTGATGTCTCGTGTAACCCATAACCAATCGCTGAATATATCTTGCATCCACCGAAATATAGTTTGCTTTTCGTCATCGTTACAATGGTGATCAGAACAGAGTTTTCGCCAAATGTCGGGCTTCCAAGTACAACCTATTTGGGATTGTGCTAAGTTATCATCCAACCAGTCGCTTAGTTGTTGTTTTGAAATCTAAAAGCACCATAAATAAACAAGCTTAAATAAAGTTGACTATATTTTTTCAATCAAATAAAGTAAAGTTCAGAATTAGGCAACGCCTTCTCAGGCGTGATTATGTTTTATCATAAGGTTGCAATCTATTATGAAATGTACCTTATATATATTAGCGATTTGTAAAATTGTGAAAGTTTAATTTTCACTCTAAGTGCTCGTGTAAAGAAATATAACCTTTCTATGAATTGATTTAGTTCAAACCTGGTCTTTTCAAGAGCGAGGAACTTCTATGTATTTATATATATATAATCCTTGCTCTCACAAAAAAAAAACGTTATCCTATTTATCGCTAAAATATTATAACATATAATGTATAATGATATTAATATTTATAATTTTTAATTTAAAATACAACAGTGCTAAAGCAACAACGCTCAAACAAAATAAGACAGATTTAAAACCAGACATATTTTGCTGCGAAGTACACTCAAAAATATGGTGTATAAGCAACAGCTAGGTCTGTATTTTATTGTTTCTCAAATAATGACATGCGTTGCAATGTACACTCAACCATAGAGGAGGTGTACGAGCAATACAATCATCAGAGTTCCAGAACACAATCAGTTAATATGTTGTGCAAGCAGAACTTATTTCGTATCAAATTAAGATCACTTATTTTGTTTGATTTATTTCATTGCTATTGCCGAGGGTGTCTTAATAAAGAAAGAAAAAAAGAGCAAGTTTGAAATAACTATCAAAATTGCCCTTTTATTTCACGCTTTTATTCAAAGTATAGGAACCAACTCTCTTTTATGTGCATAACATATTTGTAGAAAAAATATCACCCGAGCACAATCATTATCCAAAGGACAGTTGTGCAATGAGTATCAAGCATTAAATATATAAATTTTCAAGAATACTTATATTCTATCACTGGAACACAATCAAATCCGAGACGGATGTTGTGCAGTCAGCATTATAATCAAATATATTTTTTTTTTCAAACTCTCACATCAATTTGATAAACTTATATGCATGCACATAATAAAAGAGTTCATAGTGCAAGTTTCAAGAATGCTTTTAACGGACTAATGTAAATTTAGATTTAACGGTCTTATACTAATTTCAATATGAGTTTACCTCGTTATATTTGTGTCAGTATTGTAAATTCTCGGTAATAGTAAAACACATGTTGCATATGTTGCATTGAGTAAAAATGCGAAACGAATAAATAAAATGGATGCAAAATGACAATACATATCATAACAAGGTACAACCCATATTTCATATTACCATTTTAATTGAAGGCAGTCTAAATGCAGTTCGATCAACTGCAAATCAGGATATGGCACATAAATATATGAAGAATCAAAGATTGTTTGGGCCACAAGCAAAAACATTTATCATGTCATGTATATCTAATAAATTGATTTATACCATCAAATTAATATGCTCAAATCTTTGATATGAGTTCAATCTATGAAAAGGTCCCGAACAAAGAACCTTGAGCAATAGCTGAGATATTGAACCAGGAATGTAGGCACGTGTTTGCATGTGAATGCATGTAGTTTTATCAATTTAGCGGCCATATCAATTGAAGAAAAATTCAACGGCCATTGCTTTGGAATTCAAGCCTGAGATGTGTTCACAAGCTTCATATATTGACAATTTTAAATCTAGTTATGAGAATGAGAGGACATGTCTTGTTAAAGCATGGTAGCTAGAATCTATACTGTATGCAAAAAGGCTGAAAGCTAAAAGCAACATTTTAGACCAAATCTCTTTTGAATCTTTGCTTTATAGATTTTTGGTTCTTAGATTGCTATTGATAATTTAAAATTCTTTTAACATTTAAGTTTTTACTCAATTAAGTATTTAAATCTAGAAATAATTCAATATATATAAAGATAATCTTGGACATCAATTCGCGAAGCATAAATCAAACAGGCAAAAGGAAAATCAAGCAGACAGATTTACTGATTACATAGCAATTCTACAAATTTACCTAATAAAGTCGATGTGCAGTTGGACTTTGTTTCTAAATGACTTGAACAAGTAGATTCAAAATGGAAACTGAATCGGACGATGATTATGAGAGTGATCACCAGTGTAGCCTTAATCACCATCGGGAGGTAGTAACAATAGCACTGAAAGCAAAAGTGTATGTTAATTCAGCTTGGCATTAATACATATTTTCGTATTTGTCACGGACGCCAAGATGACGTTGAGTTGACGTTAGGCTCGCGCAAGCCGTTCGCATCTTCGCAAAATGAGAACTTTATTTCGGAAAATGCGAACACAGATTCAAGGTCTTTCACAACATTCGAAAAAGCAATATTTGGTAGAAAGGTTTCGCTGTTTGTTTTATAACTTGGGAAAGAAATTTCAAATGCAAATGAAAGTTTACATGCTTTCGCAACTTTTACGAAAGGAATTTAGGCCTAGCGCGAGTCTAGCAACGTTAACCGAGTCGTCAGAAATCCAAAAGGTGTTTGCCGGGTGTTAAAATGACGTGAGAACGTTCACTTGACGCTACATCCGAAAGCGACGTTTAGAAGTCTACTTAACATAATTTTGATTTTTCATTTGGGATTAAGTCATGTCGATATTATCTACCATTTGCAAAGCTTATATCTTATCTATGCCTATAGATAACTTTTTTTTCAGTGCAACATTGTGTTAAGTACCATTTGCTTTTAAATTTCGCGTGCAACAAAAAATGTTATTTACCTAACACATCGGCCTATAGATAACTAAGCTGGCTTCAGTTTTATTTCAGTATATCTAGCTTGAGTTTTCTCGAAACATCAATTTCAGACTTGACACAATGTTGTACGGAGCCCTTCAAATTTCAAAAACTCGATATTTTATTTTCTTATATCTGGGGAAGTATTTGTAAAACACGAGCAGGCCCCAACCGCTCCCTAACCGCGCCGAACCGGATGTCGGGTGTGTATACCATCATACTATACAACTATGAACCATCTATATACGTTCCGACTCAAAAACGTTGACGCAGCGTTACGGTTTGGCTTTCGAAAAATTCCGCAGTATTCGAGACATTCATCGAGCGCCGAACCGGATGTCGGGTGTGTATACCATCATACTTTACAACGATGAACCATCTTTATAAGTTCCGATTCAAAAACGTTGACGCGGCGTTACGGTTTGGCTTTCGAAAAATTTCGCAGTATTCGAGACATTCATCGAGCGCCGAACCGGATGTCGGGTGTGTATACCATCATACTATACAACGATGAACCATCTATATAAGTTCCGACTCAGAAACGTAGACGCGGCGTTACAGTTTGGCATTCGAGAAATTTCGCGATATTCGAGACATTTATCGAGCGCCGAACCGATGTCGGGTGTGTATACAATCATACTTTACAACGATGAACCCTTTCTATAAGTTCCGACTCAAAAACTAGAAGCGCCGTAACGGAAGGGCGTGGTTGTTCCAATGGGGAGGTGTACAACTTCCTTTATCTATGACCCCCCGGGGGGCAAACCGGAAGAGCTAGGTCGGTCAATAAGGGTAGGAGCACATCTTGAATATAGATAAAATCTATTCCAAAATGTGTTACGTTGATCGGTTGAACCCCCTTGCACGTGTTTATTATACAAAACTAAGAAAAATCATTGAACTGTTGTGTGGGCCATTTTCTATGACCCCCGGGGGCAAACCGGAAGAGCTAAGTCGGTCACAAGGGGAGGTGTACATCTTCAATATATATATAATCTATTCCAAAAGGTTTTACGTTGATCGGTTGAACCCCTAGGACAAGATCAGTGCACAAATCTAAGAAAAAACAGTAAAAATGATGTGTGGGGCCATATTCTATGACCCCCGGGGGCAAACCGGAAGAGCTAGGTGGGTAAAAAGGGGTGGTACACATCTTCAATATATACATAAGCGATTCCAAAAGTTTCAGGTCGATCGGTTGAAAACCCTAGGAAAAGTTCATTACACAAATCCTCGTACAATTTTGCGTACATCGGACGGACGGACGGATGGACGGACGGACGGACGGACACCACCTCGCACTCAGAACTTTCAATTATACCAAAAGTCGTTTTGATACCCATAGACACCAATTTCTGTGAACACAGAAAATGCACGCACGGACCTGACTATAGTCAGGCGGGCCATAAAAAACACTATTAGTGGTCGATTTGACAATTTCTGACCAGGTGGTTTTGACCGAAATGGCCAAAAGGCACATTTAAGGACCAAACCCTTTCATGAAAAACAGTATATATACTAGACCTGAGATTCGAACTTTGGACCCCTTGCATATGTAGCCTTCTTTAGAACCATTGCACCATACTCAACTTGCTTGATCATGTGTCAATTATTGTTCAAATAAATATCGAATAATGTTTGAACGAAACAATAGGAATCAAAGGTAATAAGCGTAAAAATGCAATTATTTTTCTGTGAATTCAGTATTTATATAAATATCATGAAGAAACCATTATAGCGTCATTGGAAATTACCTTAATTAGAAAAGGAGCACATTTCTGCTATCAACATTATACTCTTCGTTGACTCTTGGCTAGGGTGCTCCTGATTCTGCAAAGTGCAAAGACACGAATAAAATACATCGACATTAAAAGGATACATGTAAAATATTAACAAGCAGGGTCAGTGAAACTGACTAAGTCCCCCGCTGTCTCAATCCGTGCAATCCGGGCGTTTTAAGTCCTCATTTTTGACCAAGTCGTACGACCCCAATTTTTGTCGCACGACAAAACCAATACCAAGGTGCACAACTTTAATATATATTCTTTCATTGTAGAAAGTTTCACTCGATTCTGCCCAGTAGATGTTGAGTTAGATAGTAAATTCCAAATTGTAATGAAATTCGTCATTTTTGACAAAGTCGTATGACCCCAATTTCGGTTGCACGATGAAACCAATACTCAGATGCACAACTTCAATATATATGCTTTCATTGTAGAAAGTTTCATTCGATTCTGCCCAGTAGATGTGGAGTTCGGTCGCGGAATATTATTTAATATTAATATTATTTAAATCCCTCATCAAGTTTCCTGATTAAGCGACTCCCGAGATTTAGCCTCATCAGATATAATCTATTTACGCGCATGCGTGATCGGTAATTGATTAAAAGCATGTTATGCATATGATTTCATCGCTAATATGTAAACACATCGAGAAAAATAAAGCAACATAGTGATGATTCTCAGCCAATTCGGATTGTCTAAAAAATATATAAATCCATTTTTTTCTTGGATACAAGCTCCACGCTTCGAGATATTAGCGATGTGCATCATATCAACAAGATGACGGACTAACAAAAAATGTTACGGTAATGACCAGTTACTCTCAAAACATGGATGCCTTATTTGTGCAACGCAGGGTTTGCAATGCGCGGGGACTTGAGCCAACACCACCGGGCTAACTAAATAACAGAGCTAAAAACTCACGGGGGCCCGGGGGCCATTGGCCCCCGGATTTGTCAAATATCCCCCGGTTTTTAAGATCGGGGGCCCAAATGGGCCAAAACATATTTAAACATAACCGAAAAATAGTTTAGATTAACACTAATCACCTATTATGCATTCGTTTTTTAATTGGCATTATTTGAATGAGCCACATATGTTATAGATCGCGAAGGCTTTTTATTCATTTGACTTTGAAAAAAATATAACAGTCACAGAACACAATAATAAATGATCATGGATAAACAAGCAAAGGGACTTTATCACAAATTGCTTATTTTTTGTGGACTTAAAAACACCTATCTGAACCACCATGTCATTTTTAGGACCTAGTTCACACTCTATAAATAGTTTGAACTCTAGGGAAATTATTCCCGGGAGAAAATAATTTAATTTTCGCCTTAAACTAACATTTATGGCTAGAATTCGCAGTATGTGACGACATTCTATGACGTCATGCTTTGTAACTATCGTATACAATTAATATTAATATAATAAATAATAATAATGACAATAATTATAAGAATTATTATAAGAATCATCATTATTTTGATATAAAAATATACATATAATTATAATGATATTGCGTGGATGCGAACTCTATGATGGCGATGTAAATGAACGGGTGCATTGTGTCACTGTTCGAGAGTATATTGAAGCTTAATTTGTTAAACAAAATAGGGAAAGAAAGCTGTGCGCATCGTTTGCTCATGTGTCATTTCACAAAAACAATTTTATCTAACTATTAAAGCGTATATTGACATCAAATGTATGATTTCAAATGTGTAAACTATTAAAGCATATATATATTTAGACCAATAATACTAAGAATGTCAGGTCAAATTTACATCCAAGCTCATAAAACTATATGCTTATAAATAAATAAAAAAACTATATATACCCTCTCGGATTGACCGGAATACGATTCAGATAAAGCCCTTTTATCACGTTCACCAGACCTTTTGTGGATAAATTATGCAGATATTTAATTAACAAGCCAATATATATGTATTTGGTTTTGATGACAAACTAATTTGAATTCACATACATATAAAATTATTTGACAATCAAAAAATAAGCCTGCGATGGATTCATTCTGAAAAACATTAAAAAAAACATATTGATCAGGAGCCATTTGGACTCGAACCTGGGTCGAAATATTTGCAGCAATATGCCTTGGCCGCTGCTCTACATGCTACGCTTGCAATGCCTGTGATTTAAGTTCCGTTATGAACATGAGATCGATATCACTTCTATCGCAAACATTTGATGTCATGAACACATCAATGACGGTTGTGGTAATAAGGGGGGGGGGGAGTATCCAAGCTGTTATGTTAATAATTCTGTCAATAATTCAAATCATTTAACAGTTTATATCATTTTGTAATTGAAAAGAAAAATACTAATATAATTCAATCTCTATTAATTAGATCACACTTTATTATACATGTATTTCATGGTGTTTCAATTTCATGATTTTGAATTATTGTGAATTGTAGTTTCAATGACCCGGTACAACCGGCGGAGAATTTTTGATATTTTAAAACGTTAAGAAACATAAGAACATGATGAAAATTCTCAACACCTTAAAGTTAGAATATGTATACGGCACTGATTGTTTTGTCTTACGTGAAATTAATTGCTCTCCAGGTGTCGCATGACGTTGATTCGATGTGTTTATGTCTGTTCATGTATTTCTATTCTTTTCGTGGATATCGGGACATTTTTATCTGAATAAGAACGACAAAAATGATTACAAAAAAATAAAAAAAGAATTTGAGAAAAAAAATGACACGATGGAGATTCGATCCCCGAACCCCTAGCACACCAAGCTGACACCTAACCGAGCGAGCTATTCGGTCGCTCCGTGTCTAAGTGTGCTGCAAAGACAAGTAATATGCTGATTCGTGTTTTTGAGCTGAGCGCTAGGTAATTTCCCCCTGAAATCACTCATGTGAGAAAAACAATGCATGTCGTAGACATGCAAATTAGATCTCATATTGAATCACAGGGTTCAACAAATGTCACTAGACAGTTATTTTGTTAAAAGGGATCGTATATTTGGGACAAAAGGAAAAATACGTTTATGATTTTTGGTTTTTAAACTTATCAATTAAAATTGTTTATAATCGTTTAACAAACAAATAGAAAGGCTTGACAAATACCTTAAAGCAAACATAAGAGCATAATTATTTTTAGACTTTTTAAAATCTCAATCTTATTACAAAAATAAACTTAAACACATAGAATTATATATTTATATATATGAATGAATTTTATGAGTTAAATTAGTATTTTATGTCACATCAACCTTTAACAGAATGTCTCCTTTTCACCTTTTCTGGATCATATTTAAAGTCAAAGATATTACGTTTATTTATTTAAAACATGCATTGATCTATAGAGGGACAATGTAATATAATGTTGTATAAAAATAATACTTATTTCGAAAGTAGAACAAGCAATCCAAAATATTAAAATCCAAATAATTGTTTCACATTTTGTGATTAACAAAACATATATTATTTTATGCATGGTCCCTTCTTTAAAAAGTATTCCGATGAAGGAATCAATGCATACGCTTGTAATACAAAAATATAATTATAATTGAAGTTAAGTTCAGGGTGTAGCATAAGCCAAAATTCAGCCTCGGTAATTTTTCGAGGGTACCTGAATTCTGCCTCGGTAGATTCTATTTTGGGTCGGTATTTTTTCGAGGGTACCCGATATCTTCCTCGGTAACTCACGTTATCCAGCCTCCCCCCCCCCTTTTTTATCTCACAAAACCTTTAACTTATGCTACCGTCTCCATACCCGCCAAATATAACTCTTGAAGAACTTTATTTCTTTAATTAAGGCTTGTTAAAGTGAACATGAGGAGTATCTGTAACAATCTGATAAAAAGTCTAAATCGCGCTTATGCATTAAAAAAAACTGGCTCGCAGTTCACAATTTCTTTCGGATGTCGACCTATTTTATACGGATTCGATAGCAAGCGCCCCCTTTAAAGCAACATACGCCGTCCAAAGGATGTTCGCACACGAAATGTGATGACAAATATAAGTTATAACCGGCGAGCGCCGAAGGCGCGAGCGAAATTTTGTTCTGGATAATCAAGAAGTGCATTTAATGAGTATACATTAGGCTTATTCAAAATTTGCGGGAGTTAAAGTGTACCCGAGGATTATCATTGTTAGAATTATTTATAACGAAACTCTAGCAGCCAAGAGACCGGATTCGTATATGACAGAGTGACTGGTAATGTTGTGTTTTCCTTTCATGTCACGTTGTTACTGAAAAGCGACACTCCTGATTCGCATACTATGTGATTAAATATAAACCAATCGACATTCGTGTCAAAATTATTATCAACGATACTGCTTCAAATCACAGAG
>LQRL01141605.1:3734-14104 GCA_001703475.1 Hydroides elegans
TATTTATTTGGCAATTTTGGCCAATTTGACAACTTCCGGTCGGTTGTTTTTGACCGAAATGGTCAAAAGGCACATCTAAGGACCAAGACCTTTCATTTGAGCCTATAACCAAGTCTCTATGACCTTCCGTTCAAAAGTTCTAGCCCGTACAAGCTCAAGTCTTGAAAAACCGATATATTTGGCTATTTTGGCCAATTTGACAATTTCCGGTCGGGTGTTTTTGACCGAAATGGTCAAAAGGCACATCTACGGACCAAGACCTTTCATTTGAGCCTATAACCAAGTCTCTATGACCTTCCATTCAAAAGTTCTAGCCCGTACAAAAAAGTATGACGGACAGACAGACGGACGGACGGACACCCCAAACCTATAGGCCCCCAACCTTTTGGGTTGGGGCCTAAAAACGATGCATCCACAATATTTGCATGATCTTAAGACTAGTTTTCATCCCATAGTTTGCAAACCATCATGACCACCTCCTATCTCTTATATTTAATAGACTAGGTTGAACGATTTTGCTTATCTTACACTGCATTTTGATTTTTTCAACATTGGTCTTCCGATCTGCCAACCGGCCACAGTTCAAACATTTTTTGTTGTTGTTGTGGTTAGCCCATTGAATTCGGTTAGATTTTTAAGAGCTTTTTTTTTCGATTAACAACTGGTTTTCTTTTTATTAATACAAACAAAGCGTTAGCTTTAAATCAGATTTACGGTTGGGGTGTCTTAATCGAATACTTCCGAGTATGGCTATGCCGTGCTACGCCCGCTATGTAGACACCGCGCCGGTTTTAGTGACCACATCTGCACGTCGTTGATAACAAACTGCACCTTGCACCGAAGTGCTAAAATACTCAACTACTGAGGGATGCACTACACGGTAGATAGATAAGATACATGGCGTGTTGCACAAGTGACACACACTATATTCCGTTTATCTTGTACGTGGAACTTACATTGTTAACGCAATAACCTCGTATCCATTTTAATAATTCCGAATCTAAGTGTTCACTAGCACATATATCCTACATTCGTCTGAGTACAACCTAAATGATATTTAATTGTTCGTGGAAATACGATACGATTCAAGACTGGTTTCAATTTCGTTTCATATATGCTCAAGTTTAAATGAGCAAAGTTATCAGCAAAGTATTGTTTTTTTTTTTAATATAGAGAGATTAGATAGTTCAGGAATATTCAGTGATTTAAGCTTAGTTTACCATAGCTTTGGTTCACAGTACGAGTACTAGGAGGAACAACGAGAAAAATAGGCTTTGCTTGTGTTTTATTTCAGATTTCCCCGAACCCCATGTAAATCGTTTCCCAGAAATCTATTTTTAACTTGGAAAATACCAAACAGATTTCCCCTACGTCATATAAGCTACCAAACAGTTTTGGAACTGGTTTTCGATTTATATAATTAAAACGCTCATTCTGGGCCGTTTATATACAGAAACAGATACAACACGTTTTTTTTCATGAACATAATCAAATATATAATTTCTCCAATTCATTTCCATTTTATCAATTTATTTTGAAGAAAAGAAAATTATGGATACAGGAGTACCGAGCGATTCATTCTGTGAAATATTCATTAGACAGTTTGGGCAAGTTTGGGAAATCCGCTAGAATTACGTCAAAATTACGTAAAAAACCAGTAACAGGCCATGTGAATGGCTATATAAGGGAAATCCAGACTATTAACATAAAGATTTTTATACTGGCACAAACTCTATATTAAGCTGGAAAATCTTCATTGCTGGCTTTTTCACAGATCAGAATGAATATGAAAGTTTTGCATTCATTAATTTCGATAAATTTGGATATGAGCCGAAATTCTAAACACTTAAAATATTTGTTGTTAACTAAAAAAAAGCTAAAACACTAATACAGAGAAACCTTAGAACCGGACACCTCGATAGACCGGATACCTCGCTAAACTGGACAGTTTTTTTTCAGCTCATTTTATTGTTCACTATTTTATACCATTAAAAAACCTGCTTAATCTGGACACCTCACTTTTTCGGACATCGGTCACCAACATTGTAACCAATTATGAAATCTATAAGTATTCCACCTGCTTAAACCCGACAATATTTTTTGCGAAAATCAGGTGCAATCATGAATATAGGGTTTTATTGTTATAAAAGCTCGTCGTAAGCATACATTACACTGTAAATCCCTTATTGTTCTCGCACATCATTCAAATTTCATAAGTTTCAACATAAACAGCGAATTGATTTAACATAAACTTTGAGTTGAATGCTAATTGCGCTTTGTTTAAGCAACACAGGATCGAGGAAGGGGATCGAAAATCCTGGATCGCTTCATTCTATGTGTCTCAAAAGAGATAATGGCAAATACAGGGTATCGTTATCCAGTGTCTTTTTTAAACTGCATCGAAAGCATATTTCGTAATATTGAATAGGCAGTTATTGCCACAAAATCACACTCGGTAAAATATCTAGCTTCAACGCATTCATAGGGTCTTCTGTTGAAGGATATCAGATTTGACAAAGGTTCAACTATCCTTGCGCACGAGTCGCACAATATCGGCTAATATCAGTGATTGGGGATTAACGTTGCATGATCATTTGTGTTGCCTCTTAATCATTTAATGATTTTTATGTGTATAATATGACCTCAAAGTAGATAGGGGTATTAAGAGAAATTACATCATTACCTTTGATTTCCTATATGAACCACATTTGATAATGTTACGAAACCACACCAACTTCAAAGTTTGAATCAACTCCGACTACACCCTCCCACTTGGCATTCTCCTACGTTTTTTAGCGATCTTATACCATTTTTATGCCGATGACTCGCAACTATTTCGGATATCATCTCTTAAGGAATCGGACCAAAAGAAAGCTCGTAACCATCTAGAGAATAGCATATATGTCATTGCAGACTGGCTGCACAAAAACAAGCTGAAGCTCAATCCTACGAAAACGGAGTTCATCGTTTTAAGAAGTAAGCGAAATACGAGCAAAGTGGCCGAAAGTGTGCTGAATCTGGACGATGGTGTCATCGAATGTTCGGGTAGCGTACGCAACTTAGGTGTGATGATGGACATACATCTAGATATGCAAACCACTGTCTCTAACATTCGCAGGTTGTGCTACCACTATATCAGTTGGATTAAGCAGATAAGGCCATTTCTAGTGGAGAACGATGCAAAAATGATAGTACATGCACTAGTCATTTCGAGACTAGACTACTGTAACAGCGTCTACCATGGTCTACCGAATCACATGATTCATATTCTACAACTATTGATGAATGATGCTGCCTGTGTGATAAAAAGGATTGAGCGTAATCGCGACATCAGTATCACAAATATCCAGAAAGATCTACACTGGTTACCGATAGCAGAGCGGTCAAAATATAAGATTCTGACATTGGTTTTCAAATGTCTTGAAGATTCTGCTCCAAAATATATAGCCGACCTTGTTGCATTGCGACCTCAGCCCGCCCGCCCCCTCCGTGGATTCGACAATCGCCAAGAAAAAACCGATATGGTGAACGTTCCTTTCGTGTTTCTGGTCCGACCCTTTGGAACTCACTTCCCTATTCTATCAGAAACAGTGCTAGTCTCGATTCGTTTAAGCGTTCTTTGAAAACATTTTTATTCAAACAGTATCACATTTTTTTAGCAATGTATTTTAAAATGTTCCATTATAATTTTTATAATTGTCACAATGTTCCATTGTAATTGTTAAAATTGCCGCTATAAGTATTGTTATTAAAACTTACCGCTAATAGTATTATCATTATGTACTCTAAAAGTGCTTTTTAGTATGTTTAGTTATCATAAAGTGCCCTTTTACCACTTCAAAATCCATAATCCACCGCTTAAAGTATCGCTGTTATGTTCGTTTTTGTCATAACGTGGTCATGCATGTTTACAATGTTGCTACTCTTAGTAATTGCAAGGCGCTACAGTAATTGTTATTCAATTAGTGCTACTATGTTCCATAATCAGTTTGTTCATTTTCCACTGTTTTGTTTTCTATTGTCCGCTTAGTACAAATAAGCGGTATATAAATGACGCTAAATAAATAAATAAACTCCGTGAGTGTTTATCGAGCTTGAAACATGTTGTATTATCATAACTCTGATGTATTTGGAGTTCAAAATTTGTACATACAGTGAGTTTTAGAAATTCAGACAAAAAATATGAAGAACTGTTGTTATTTTATTCACAAGTGTACGCTTATCATTTTAAATTCACGATTTATGTTAACAGTCAGACCAAAGGATACATTGGTAAAGGAGTATACAATGTGACCAAATTATTGATTATATTACCAATATCAATACACAAAGAACCATAAATAATCTAGAATAAGATACAGGGGACGAGCCCAATAAATGAACATAAAACTGTTGAACCTGGCTAGACCAGACACTTCGCTAAACCAGACAGTTTTGCTCAGTCCCATGTGTGTCGGGATTAAATAGGTTTCACTGTATATTGAAGTCATTACTTGAGAAACAATTTTTAATCATCAAATATTGTAACTCGAATGGGTCATATGTTCTAATATATTGGACATGTTTACCACTCTGAACACAACAAATAAGTATGAATAATTTTTAAAAATGGCAATAGCAGGGATAATTCTAGCGTGCGCCATGTGCGCCATGGTGTACACTTTTCATATACGGCGCACAGAAATTTGATTTGTGCGCCAAAATGGCGCACGGAAATTTGACATGTGCGCCATTTGTTCTTGGACTTGTATTTTTGTTAAATGAACATTTGCATTGAATTGAAATCAGTTTGAATTGCTATGCAATGAATCTTATAACAAGTTTACTTTCTGAAGTTAAACTTGACATGTGATGCAGAGCCTGACCATCATTCCCTGCTTTGGATGATTAATATACAAAAACCGAAGAAGCAAAAAGTGAATTGAAGATACTAATCCAATATAATACATTTCGGGTAGGGTTGTGTCAGGTCGGGTATTTAGCTACCTGAACATCGGAAGTCAAGGCCAAACCCGATACCCGACAAGTTCTCAGAACATGATATTCTTATGTTCTCATTTACATTTACAATGCACATTATGGTGTAATTTAATAATCCAGTATAAGATTTTACTAAATGTAATGTTACATCAAACTTATCAAACAAAATGTCGCTAAAACTATTTTAAAGGCTAAAAATGGCAGAAAGAGTTCAAAATTGAAACTTTCAAAATAAACATTTTGGTGAGTAAAATCAACTTTCCACTTGTCCCATAATTCAACTTTTCGGGTACCCGAAAAGAAATTTGGGTTCGGATACTCGAGGCAATTATCGTGTATCTGGCAACCCGAGATACCTGACACAGCCCCGATTTCGGGACCGCATTCGACTGTACAATATAGACTGGGGTTATGTGTAAATTCGAATTGATCTGCAATATATATGACGCCCAATGTTTATCTGCGTCTTTTTTACGAACGGATTTTCTTTGAAGACACACTTTTCTTTAAAGAACAATTTTCGTGCAGACTCAATGCACTAATTTGTTGCGCTCGCATATAAATTAAGGAATGAGAATCAAAGTGTTTATATAAAAAAATGACTACACTCTCTCGAAAAAAAAAACAAAATCCTAGAATCATCCCTGCAATAGTATACTACTAGGCGCTTGTAAACACTTTCATCATAATGACTTGAATAAATTAAAAGAACTTTTAAAAAATAAAAAATAATAAAATACATACAGAAAAGTATATGCTTTATTCAGAAGTTGTTCGAATGAACATCGAATGAATAGAGTACGGGACATTGATAACTGTCGTACCCGCAGTTGTGGCCAGAAATACATAATAGAATATGAATGGGTACATGAAAGTAGTGAATAACATTGGAGGACCAGATAGTACAAGAGATTTGTCAAAAGAAAAAAAGACTTATTGAAAGCATCAGATATATTGACGGTCAATGCAATTATTATTTTCTATTTGCAAATTCGATTTAATCTAAAGAAAATTCGTTATTTTTGGACGAAGTGCATCATATAGATATATCAATAATATTGCAAAGCATGTTTATGCGCATGCTCAGTGTAGAATAACATTCAAATTGAATGGTTTGAATTTAGTTTTTCTTTCAACAACAACCTGTGTCAGCTCTTATATACAATCAACAACATGGATAAATTTATGTAGAATACAATTAGTGACAACATTTGTAAAAAAAAATACAACTGACTTGTTAGTTTTTGGAATAAAATTACTCACGAACTTGACCTCATGCTTATTCAATACAAACCAATAGTGTCCTTAACAACGACTGAACACCTATGGTATTTGACTTTTCTTATTTTAACAATCAAGATAGATACATCAAAACCAACCAATTTTCAACATTGTCAACGCATCTTTATCTTTAAAAATATAGCCAGTATTGTCACTTTGCTAAACAAAAGCAACAGACTCAATACTATTGAATGGTCAATCAACATGAAATTCGGTGTTGGGACAATGGACATGTTTCTCAACATCAGAATAGAAAACCCCTATATAGCCTTATACCTAAACCTTATTCTCATATCAAGTGCACGATGTCAAAGTGAACCTAGGTCTAAGAGCTATTAAGTATCTTTGAAATGAATGTGAAAAGGTATATACAAAAAAAAGGCGTAGCTAGCAACGCCTATAGTGAATGATTACATGACAGGTGTATCCAAATGTCCATCCCGGCCTATGCGGATCTAAATCAAATATCTTTGCATTGTTACACATGCAGCAGTCCAAACTTCCTTTCGAGCTTTTTTCAATCCAATCGTCTTAGCTCTACAACTACATTCTAGTTGGATTTCTAGTTTTTTTCTTTCTCAGTATGAAAAACGGTGACAAAATTGAATTCATTTTTTCCCAAAGAATGTTTTAGTATATATTTTAAATGATTTCATATTTAGTAATTCAATTACGTTCTAAGTAGATTGCAATCGATTAAATTACCTTATCTTATCTCTTCTATCTTGTGCTGGGTGGCGAAATCGACCATATTTACGAATAACTACCAACAGAAACCCAACGGCTGGATTCAGGGTGCGCCAAAATAAGATCTCTCAGAATCAGACAAACTTCGTTTTAGGCGCAGTCTACAGACCTCTAAATTATGACACTGATTATCAGAATAGACTATGCAAAGAAATGTAAATCAGTCATCGAACAAAATAATATCAGTACAATCTGAATTAGTTGTGACCTAAATCTCACAGATATCAGATGGAACACACTGTTAATTAAAGGAAATAAACATGCTGGCACCATTGACCGTTTCTTTCTACACAGAGTAGAAAAATGTGGATTTGATAAAGTGGTTTCTGAACTGACAAGAATAAGTGACACTCTCAATATTTATCTTGCGAATGAACCATCATTGGTTAATAATTGTAGAATAATACCCGGCCTCTTCGATAAAGCAATATTGTTAAAGCGGTTCAAGTCGAATTCAATAGCATCGTATCTCATTCTAATTATGTAAAACGCAGCATATACCTATAGAAAATGTAACATTGGAGACCTACAAGTTAAAATAACTCGTTTTGCACTGAATTTGTAAACAGATTCGACACAAGCAACAATAACACCATAGTATGTCTTGTCTCAAAGACTCACTGTTGACGATCCCAGAAAAACACGTACCATCATAAAAGAACGACTTTCCGGTAAAATTAGCCATAGATAAATGTGGAAATAAAAAGGCTAAACAGACGCAAATAGAGATTGTTCAAAATATAGACAACCCATTAAAAACAGAGAACAGTACCTCAAAGTCAATCGCTTAGTCGAAACAGAATGCAAAAGAACATACAACGAATATCTGCATAACTTCATATCACCTGATTCGAAAATTTCTTGAGCTCCAACAAAAGCTTAAATTGCGACAACGTTGGTGTTGCTCCCTTGAGAGGCTAATATGATATACTACACGTCGATGCCCATTCAAAAACCGAAATCCTGAAAGAAAGCAACGATTCCCAACAAAAAAACTCGAGTCGATGCATTGCACTGAATCTGGATTTTTTGGACATTGTTTGAAGTAAGCTTATAGCACTGGGCATTTCTACATAGTAACCCCCGTGGATGTCCCCTTGACTCCAAGGCCATGACATAAAATCACAAATGTGACCAATTGTTGAGTACATTAGGAGATTGTTGATCAATGTTCAACGATCTCCAGTGGCATCTACATGAGTACAAAGATGTACGGAATTGTTGTTAATCACCAGCTGGCCATCCAGACAAGTCCCTTCTTGTCAACTCTTCACTTACGTCAAAATATGACAAGATGTATTGTGCCGTTCGCCTGAACATCGGTCTATCAACCTTCTAACTTCCCCAACAGGATACGTCTTTTGAACTCAGAAATATGTCAACGCACCAGCTCTATATGTATTCACAGTGTACGTCGCAAAGTATTGTCCTCGCGACTAGATCGTCTTCTATTTAAATGGAAACTATAAATTGCGCACCTACACATGCACAAACTTTATACGCAGACGAATGTTACTCTGAACTGAGCATCACAAACGTGCTTTATTCACAAATGGTGGACTACACTAGCCAGGAAGAAGTGTAGTGTTTGTTGGATACTACATGACCTTTATAGTATGTAATAGTATGTGTTCCTTCGTCGGCGTCCAGTATTAGAGTGAGGAGTTCGCGCCAGAACAAGGTCAGAGCGCGGACCCAAGATATTCACAATATATTATGGTTGGGAAAGCTTACAAGAGTCTTAACCGATAAGCACCACATAAGTGTTCAAACACGAACCAGTTAAAGTGTGCATGATTAATAGCATTTGTATTTACACATTTATCAATGACGTATTTCACATTCAATGTCTTAGGACAAATGTCATAATATTTCACAAGCAAAATATATTGTGTTTAAATTAGTAAGTGTGCATATAAGCTAAAAATATAAGATATATGTGTATTTTGCTTAAGTTCCATTCCTAAATAAATTAGGGTCATCCTTTGAATGGTTACATAACGTACTAAAATGAGCGATAATATGATAATTATCCCCCGTGAAACGGAGGGATATGGGGTTGAGCTTGTCCGTCTGTCTGTCTGTCTGTCTGTCCGTCTGTCCGTCCCCCTTGGCATAGGGTAGTTTGTGCACGCGAGTTAGGTATAAATGATAAATGATAAATGACAAATGATGTTTTATTTAGTTTCACATGCAATATACAAGTTATAGTATCTGTTTGTTGTATAAGAAAATCATACAAGGCAAATTTGTATATTATAGCGCATGGAACTAAAAGGATCTGACTGGAAGAATTGACACTCTTATAATAGATGTCAGACCCCTGAAACAAAAACATAAATAAGCTACATATACCTATTTCAATAATTCTTATAGCAATATATTTTTGCACGCTTTAAGCTAATTAATTATGATACAAGATGATTGAAAATAGTATAACAGTAATATATAGTGATCACAGTAACATTATATTGTATTAATAGATTTTTTGTTTAATAAGAACTGAAGGTATGAAGGACTTGTGCTAGAGCTTTCAAATTTTATACACGTATAAACCAAGGTCTGAAGTCGTGCCTCGTCAAGGTTTAATCTCGATCGGTTGAAAATTGTCGATTCTGGAGCACTTTAAAAATTGTCGATTTTAAACTTTTTTTCAGATGCCAAGCACTTTGTGCACGCGAGTTGGGTATGAAGGAGTTGAGCTAGAGCCTTCAAATTTTATACACTTATAAACCAATATCTGAAGTTGTGCCTCGTCAAGGTTCCATCTCGATCGGTTGACAATTGTCGATTCTGGAGCACTTTAAAAATTGTCGATTTTGAGGTTTTTTTTCAGGTGCAAAGCCCTTTGTGCACGCGAGTTTGGTATGTAGGAGTTGAGCTAGAGCTTTCATTTTTTTTTACACTTATAAACCAATATCTGAAGTTGTGCCTCGTCAAGGTTTCATCTCGATCAGTTGAAAATTGTCGATTCTGGAGCACTTAAAAATTGCCGATTTTTAACTTTTTTTCAGGTGCCAAGCACTTTGTGCAGGCAAGTTTGGTATAAAGGAGTTGAGCTAGAGCTTTCAAATTGTATACACATATAAACCAAATTCTGAATTTGTGCCTCGTCAAAGTTTCATCTTGATCGATTGAAAATTGTCGATTCTGGAGCCTTTGAAAAATGACAAACATTTCATATTTAGTCGAGGAAATGCACGTGATAATATAATACATTATCCTTTAAATATGTGTGTATTCGGATGATAATTTATTTTTATTTTTTTATTTGTAACTTTGAATCAGACTCTGGGTCCATATATTTATACCATATCATGACAATTCAAATGCTACAACTATTATATACATTATACCAATGT